>CAUYLZ010064412.1:0-15915 GCA_963573645.1 Pithecia hirsuta
TCTTTCAAGGTTCTTAGTTTCTTTGCATTGGGTTAGTACATGTTCTTTTAGCTCACAGAAGTTTCTTATTATCCACCTTCTGAAGCCTGATTCTGTCAGTTCATCGCACTCATTCTCCGTCATGCCTTGTTCTCTTGCTGATGAAGAGCTGCGATCCCCTGTAGGAGGAGAGGCATTCTGATTTCAGGTGTTCTCAGCCTTTTTGCAGTGGTTTCTTCCTATTTTTGTGGATTTATCCACTTGTCGTCTTTGCAATTGCCGACTTTCAGATTGGGTCTGAGTGGATGTCCGGCTTGTTGGTGATGAAGTTTTTTCTGTTTCTTAGTTTTCCTTCGGCAGACGCCCTTTCCCTGCAAAGCTAGGCTTTCCCAGGTTCAGCTGTGTTTACTGTGAAACTCCCAGTCCTCAGCGCTTCCAATTGCTGTTCTCCTTGTGGGGATGGGACCAGCTAAGCCCGACTCAAAGGGCACCCTGTCGCGTATACTCTGCACTGAGAAGCGCCGCACCGCGCCAGCCAAAAGAGTCATGGCGGCGACGCGTGTGGCTCCTCCGCTGGGAATCTCCTGGTCTGTGAGCAACAAAAATTCATCTGAAAGTGCGGCGTCCACTCGCTCTCTGCGCTTTCACTGGGAGCTACAATCCTGAGCTGTTGTTAACCGGCCATCTTGGATCTCTCTCCCAACTGGGTATTTTTGTAGTTGAGTAACAGTTCAAATTTGCCTTAGACCCCAAGCAATTAAGCTGTCCTGATCACTTATTAAAAAATTATGAGCATCTTTACTCAGTATTACATTTAATGACTCCTTAGTGTTGTGGTCATATGAGATTGCAGACTCCACAGTTATTAGGTGGGATGACTGATATTTTAAAAACAAAATTCCTGATGTTTGTAGGATGGGAGAAGTCGTGGTTGTAATGTTCTTAAATGGCCCAATCCTCTAGGATCTGTCCTCACCAACTGGCCTGACCCTGAAATCAGTCAACCTTATTATATCTGATTGTAGTTTCTTTTTCGTGCCAAGAGAACTTAATTATACCAAATAAAGATTATTGAAAACTGGACAGGGTACTACCAGTTCCATCACCTTTCCTGGCAGGCTATCCAGATGACTGTTTTTCTGAACCCTGTGTTATGATTTAGGAGCATGCTTCCCCAGTCCTCCTACTGCTGTAGATGAATCATCCACATTCCTGTCCAAGACTCCCCTCTCTGCTTCGTACCTGATCCCATTCCCTCCCTTGACTCTAAGTTCTGGAACAAGAACTGTAATTTTTATACTAGTACGAAAGATGTCACCATAGTAAAAGCTGGAAGAATCAGATTAAGAGGTCTAATGTATAAATCCCCCGCAGATCCAAGAAGCCAGGCTCAGGATCTAGAGACAGAGGTGCAGAGAGACTCTTAATGAAGACATAAATCTCAAAGTATGACAACGTATGATTTCTGGTTTTCTGTTTTCTGTTATCTGGAGAAGAAACAAAAGCTAATGGAACAGTAAATACAAAGCCTTGACTTCAAACTTCCAAGCCTCTACATCAGCAATCTGTAACCTTTTTGGTACCAGGGACCAGTTTCATGGAAGACAATTTTTCCACAGACAATGGGGGCGGGTGGATGAAGGATGGTTTTGTGATGAAACTGTTTCACCTCAGGTCATCAGGCATTAGTTAGATTCTCATGAGGAGCACGCAACCTAGATCCCTTGCATGAGCAGTTCACAATAGGGTTCGAGCTCTTATGAGAATCTAATGCCTCCGCTGATTTGACAGGAGGCGGAGCCCAGGCTGTAACGAGAGCAGTGGGGAGTGGCTGTAAAGAAAGATGAAGCTTTGTTCTGGCTCATCTGTGGCTCACCTCCTACTGTGTGCGCAGCCGGGCTCCTAACAGGCCACAGACAGGTACTGGTTGGTGGCCTGGGACTTGGGGACCCCTGCTCTATATGATAGCCACTCATTTTAAAAGCAGGGTCTTTCCTACTTATTTATTATATGATTATATGTATGTAATTTCCCTTCTAAATGACTATTTTCATCCCCAGAATTGGTTGCTGGAGTTCCAAGAGGAGCACAGAACTTTGGATATGTGAGTACTGAGAATACATTATAGGAATAGGATATTTTCTTGTACAGATGCTCCCTCATGGAATTATATCCTGATAAACCCATCATAAATGGAAAATATTGTAAGTTAAAAACACATTTAATACACCTACCCACCAAACATCATAGCTTACCTAACCGACCTTAAACATGCTCAGAACACTTACATTAGTCCACGGTTGGGTGAAAACATCTAACAAAAAGCCTATCACATAACAAAGTATTGATATCTCAGGTAAGAGTATCATATCACATATTGCTAGTCTGGGAAAAGATCAAAACTCAAAATTCAAAGTATGATTATTACAGAATGTCCATCACTTTTGAACCATTGTCAGTTGAACCATCATAATTTAAGGACCATCTGTATACTCAAAGAAATGTTTTGTTTTATGCAACTTTTAGGTCTTTTAAAACGCATGGACACAGGGAGGGGAACATCACACACTGGGGCCTGTCGGGATGGAGGTGGGTAGGGGAGGGATCCAGGGGATTGGGGGATCAGGGAGGGATAACATTAGGAGAAATACCTAATGTAGGTGATGGGGGAATGGATGCAGCAAACCACCATGGCATGTGTATACCTATGTAACAAACCTGCATGATTGGCAAATGTACCCCAGAACTTAAAATATAATTTAAAAAAAAAAGGGAGTTTTTTATAAGGAGTTCCTCCTCACGATTCATGCTGCTTGCTTACAAAAAGGGAAGGAAAGCAAGTCAGATTAGATTTGTTCTGATCCATGTGCAGAAACAACTAAGTAACAGATGACACTTCGTGCAAAATGAAACACAGGCCCCTTGTTCAAAAATTATTAAAAATTTCAGGACAGCAACAGCAGTGCATTAAACCAAGGGTGGGACCGATCCAAGCACAGGGCCCTGTGTGATTGTACAAGTCACAACCCACAAAGCTCGTCCAACCTATGGGCATAATCTCGGAATAATAGTGGATAATGCCGTGGTTATAATGAATACCTTGATACATCTCATACAGTAGAAATAAAAGCAATAGTTATTTCTGTTATTTTAATTAATTAAATTACTTAATTTAATCGTAAATTTAATTAATTGTGAATTTATTATTTGTTAGTTTCCTAAGACTGCTATAACATAGAATCACAAACTGAGTGGCTTCAAACCACATAAATTTATTCACTCACAGTTCTGGAGATCAGAAGTCTGACATCAAGTTGTGGGCAGAACCATGTTCTCACCAGAGCATCTGTGATAGGAGGCTTCTATCATAGATGGCCCCTTCCAGCCTCTGACGGTCCCTCGCATTGCTTGGCTTGTGGCAACATCCCACCAGTCTCTGCCTCCATCCCTGTGTGGCCTTCTGCCCTCTGAGTCTACATGGGTCTTCTCCTCCTTTTATAAGGACATTAGCAGTCCTTATAAAATGATGACACCAGTTGTCCTTATAAAAATGACAACATTGGTCATCAAATTTAAAGCCTACCGGATGATTTGATCTTGAGATCCTTAACTAATTTCATCGGCAAATACCTTATTTCCAAATAAAGTTACATTCTGATGTTCTGGGTAGACATGAATTTTGGGGCAATATCGTTCAAACTCATTACAATGAAATTAGGAAAACCAACTAAATAGATCTTGTGAAAGAAAAGCATATTTGAAATAAAGTTCATCATTTACAAAAGTATCTAGCAAGCATTGTGGTTGGCTAAGTAGAATTAAAAGGAATATTTTTGCCATGTGGATAACATGACAAAATTTTAAAATCTAACTCTTCTTGCAAAGAACCATAATTATCCATTTGTAATAGCGTAAGAACAGAAATGGATTTAGCCAAAAATCCTCATTAAATCAACTATCAAGTTAATTGCTCTCAATATTCTTGAATTCAACTTTTATTTATCCAGCTCATATTAATAAGCATACATTTTGTCTGCAAGCATCCCAGACTTAACCATAAACAAAAAGTTCATTTAGCTTTTATTTTTAAATAAGATCATTCGGTGGGCTTCCATTTTTGTTTTACATTTAGCTGACCATTTATCACACTTTACAAAAAACATTTAAATTATTTAGGTTGTAATTTTAAAAAATGGCTCCAGTTCTACATCAAATGGTGTAACCTGTTTGATTTCTATGATTTCAGGTTTCAATCATTAACTCTACAGATATGACGTTTATTCAGAATTTCACTGGCGAACAGGTAGGAACATTTTAATATCGAATAAGTAAAATCACTCTGGGTTACTAGTAGACTATAATATTCACATCAGTTATTCATCCACTCAACAAATATTTAATGAGCAGCTACTATGTACTGGAAACTGTCCTAGGCACTAGGGATGCAACCAGGCATCAGACAGATCCTACCTGGCTCTCAGGCAGCAGTGAGATGACAGGGGAGGGAGGAGAAGGGACAGTTTATTAACAAGCAAATAAATATTCATGATAATTTCAGATTGTGAACCATGATTTAAAAAAAATAAAACTGAGTGATATAAGCTGGGAGGAAGGTGCCAAAAAAGCCCTTAGATAGGGCGATCAGCCTCTGAGGTGGCAGTGTCTGGGCTGAGATGTGAATGACAAGACAGAGCCAATGATGCCATCTTATCCAGAGCCTTCCAGGCAAGGAAAGGCTAATACAAAGGCTTTTAAACAAGAGCCAGAGGGACATGTGTGAAGAGCAGAGTGAAGGTCATAGTCTCTGTAAGCAAGAGAGACGTAGGAGCTGAGGACGGGTGTCGGGGGCTACTCAAGGGAGACTGGTTGGGGAGGTGGGCCGTGTTTGGGACTAGGGATTTTTTTTCTAAAAACAATGTGAAGTAGTTTTGTATTAAATTAATCTTTCAATAGTCTATAAATGCCTGAAGATGTTGATGTAAGATATGGGAAGAAGGTCACTGTAAAAAGGGCCTGGACTTCTGCAGGTAACAGATCAGACTTCCAGTTCCCATTGCACCGCTCATGAACCATGTGAGATCATAGGAAAATCACCTGACCTCTTTGAGCCTCTTTGCAAAATAAGAATAAAATGTTTCTCTTCCAAGCTCCCTTTAAGAATGAAATAAATCAAGGACTGTCGATTACTTGGAAGATTTCCTGGCATATAACAACTCCACAAGAAATGTTAATTCCTTTCTACCCCATTTCCTGTCTCCTTCCTACCCCATTTCCTGTCTCCTTCCTTTTGATTAAACAAAAGCCACTAAATTCCCATGTGCCACTAAATCTTCTATAATTTGAGATGCATGCAAATACATGTACTATTGCATATCTAGTTCAGTAATAAAGAGATTCAGGTCTCCATGTTTGAATGCAGAACAAATCTAAAATAAATGAATGCCTTGTGTTTGTAACTTACATGTGATTATTTACAAACAGAACTAAACACTTAATTTAGAGCTAAATATGTACAAAACTATGAAAGTAATAAATTTAAAATTAACCATGTTAATTTGAAGAGCAGAGAAAATCGATTGTCTGGAGAAACAAAATCAATTCACAACTGGCTTCCCTTAGATGGAAGTACCTATTCAGTATTTAAAGAAATGTGGCTCACACCTGTAATCCCAGCAGTTTGGAAGGCCAAGGCAGGAGGATCGCTTGAGGGCCAGGAGTTCATAATCAGCCTGGGCAACATAGTGGGGCCGCTGTGTCTATTAAAAAAAAAAGAAAAGAAAAGAAAAAAGAAAGAAAGAAAGAAAAGAAATTAGCAGGTTTTAAAATAAACACAAAATGATTTTGACATCTTTTTGCTATAATTTTGGGCTTTAGTCTATCACTCTGAAATTTTCAACAAAGCATTTTACATCTCCTGATATTCTTTTGGAAGATTTTGAGAAGTAAGACTTAAATGAGCATGAAATTGAATAGATATTGAACAACTATTTTAAACAACTATTTCCAAGTGGTGGTAATTAATAAGTGAATGAGAATCTAGCAATGCTTCTCTTTTGCCCAGATCCGTTATTGCACTCTTTTATTATTATTAGAAACTTTTTAAATATTGCTACATTTAGCCTTTCTGTAACTTCGTGTCCTCAATACCACCTAGTTCTGTAATCCTGAATCTCAGAAGCTAATACATAAATGATGACATTCCTCTGAGTGAAGGCCACACAACACCACAGCAAGAAAAAGAATTTCACTGTGTATGTTTGGAACAGAGAAAAGAAATCTGAGAATTGACTTGTTCCATGCCATTGTTGACTCACGTATTTATTTTCTCTGCAAAAAGCATTTGGCATCTGGCACCTACTTTGACCCGGACACCGCTCAGGAAGTTCAAACAGAACAGTAAACCACACAGACAAGCCTCTGCACCCTGGGGAACATGCTTTCTAAGGGATTATATGTTCATTACATGAGGACGTGACGGAAAGCTACGTCATCTAAAACATTGCCTGGCACACTATGGAAGCAAAATTGGCAAGCTGGAACTATGGGTCAAATCTAATGAGAGTATGAATCCTGAAAAGATTGTAAATTCAAAAACATACGTTTAAAAAAAAAACTTCCGAGATAAAATGCGAGGAGGCTAGGCACGGTGGCTTACACCTATAACCCCAGCACTTCGGGAGGGCAAGCGGGTGGATCACCTGAAGTCAGGTGTTCAAGACCAGCCTGGCCAACATAATGAAACCCCATCTCTATTAAAAATACAAAAATTAACTGGGCATGGTAGTGGGTACCTGTAATCCCAGCTACTTGGGAGGCTGAGGCAGGAGAATCGCCCAAACCCGGGAGGTGGAGGTTACAGGGATCCAAGATCACGCCACTGCTCTCCAGCCTGGGTAACAAGATTGAAACTCCATCTCGAAAAAAAATAAAAATAAAATGTGGGGAGACTGTGGTACACTACGTGCACTCATGGAAAAGATTTAGGAGCTTTTGTTGACTATGAGCACAATACAAATTGATACTGAGACATGGGTTTCCCCAACATGAAAACCTTTTACGCTTTCTCCAAAGCAAGAAACGCAAATCCTACCTAAGTCTTTTCTCGTCATCAGCGCACTTGCAAGTGTCATCTGTGTTTCGGTACCACGCATCATCTCTCTAAGCCAGAGAAGTGGGATGGTGAACCAAGTGAAAATATTTTCTTTTCTTTGAGACAGGACCTTTCTCTGTCACCTAGGCTGGAGTGTAGTTGCGTAATCTCAGATCACTGCAGCCTTGACCTCCCCTGGCTCAGGCAATCCTCCCACCTCCGCCTCCCAAGTAGCTGGGACTACACGTGCCACCACGCCCTGCTAATTGTGTTTTATTTTTTGTAGAGATGTGGTCTCACCATGTTGCCCAGGTTGGTCTTGAACTCCTGGACTCAAGCAACCCTCCTGCCTGGGCCTCCCAGAGTGCTGGGATGGCTGGCATGAACCACCACACATGGCCTGAGAATATTTTCATACAACATCATACAGAAGTGGAATTAAATTCCTTCTGTGAGATTCAAGATTGCAAAACGTAGTGGGATTAAGTGCTAGAAGTCATGGAAGGGCCAGATTTAGCAGTGAACATTCTGATAGCTGTGTCCACAAATTAAATGGGCTGATTGTTAAACATCCACAGAGGATGTCCAGGCAGATGTCAAAGTTTTTATGGGGAAAATTATTCACTGGGTCAGGGGTTAGACTAAATGACTCAAGGACCCTGGCCATGTCCAAGAGTCTATGAATTTAAAAACAAAAAATGCACCACAATGAGATGAATCTTTCAGGGGTAACAGAAACATGACTACAAAAATGACTTTTTGGACATAAAATGTCATCTCCCGGTTTTCCTCTGCAGATGGCATCTTATTTTGGATATACCGTGGTCATATCAGATGTAAACAGCGATGGGTAAGTTTTCAGACCTCCTTCGTGTATAATACGTTATATTCATCCATAAAAAGGTGTATTTTCCCTTCACAAAATACATCCTTCCTTACTGCCTCAACAAGACAGAGGCTCTCTTGTTCTCAACTTTTTTGGTTCATGACAAGAGGATGCATCTATTAAATAATTCTCTGTCATCCGATTTTGTCTTTACTGAGATTTTCCACATCTGCTGTGTCTAGAAGAGGACTATTTTATTTCGTTTTAATTTTATAAAGTCTTCAGCCATTCAAAATCCATAGCCATTGAGGACATTCATCTAGCTCTCTTCACTCTTAGAATTTTCCCTAGCATGTGATACATTCACAAAATGTTTGCACATAAATGGATCTTTTTTTACATTGCTTAAAAAATGTACTATTAACACCCACGGAAAAGATGAAATTATAATGTTATTTTTCAGATTACAGTAGTAAAATTACAGTTGGACGTGGACCAAACAGCATGGTAAATTTTGGTTATGTTTAAGTCATTATTTCAAAAATAAATTATGATTAAACACCCCTTTGATTCACTAAAAGCATCTGACAGGTAAATTAATGAATCATTAAATAAAAAGCCATTAGAATGAGATATATTGATTATCTACCCCAAAATATTATTGGATCACCCACCATATGCCAGGCTTTGTTCTTGGTGCCCAGAATACACAGGCAAATAAGACAGATGGGGTCTCTCAGGGAGCTCACATTTTCATAGAAAGCAAATATCTGAAGAATCCTTACCATGTTCTAGGCAATGGGTTAAGCACTTTAGATATATCTTTGCTAGATATTTTCTGTGGCCTTCAAATAGCTATCAATTGACCTTATTTATTTTGTCATGACATTTAATTAGAGATAAATTTCATACCTTCCATACCTGTTGGGAAATATCATTCTATTATTTTTTCATTGAATATAAACTTCTCGAGCATCTACTATGCACTAGCAGGCACTGTTCTAGGTGCAGAGAAATCCGTAACTTCATGAAAGTTATACTAGAGTTACGAAGGTTAGCACTACAAAAATTAACTAAGAAAGAGTATGTTAGATACTTATAAGTACTACAGAGACAACAAAAGAAAAGAGCTAAAAGTAACCAAGTAGATGAATACATAAACTCTGATACATCCTTGTAATTGAATTTTATTCAGTGCTAAAAAGAAATGAGCTATCAAGTCATGAAAACACAGAGGGGCTGAGCACAATGGTTCATGCCTGTAATCCCAGCACTTTGGAAGGCTGAGGCAGGTCGATCACCTGAGGTCAGGAGTTCGAGGCCAGCCTGGCCAACCCCATCTCTACTAAAAATGCAAAAATTAGCCAGGCATGATGGCGGGTACTTGTAGTCTTAGCTACTTGGGAGACTGAGGCAGGAGAATCGCTTGAACCCGGGAGGCAGAAGTTGCAGTGAGCCAAGATTGCATCATTGCATTCCAGCCTGGGCAACAGAGTGAGACTCTGTCTCAACACACACACACACACACACACACCCTAACTGCATGTTGCGAAGTGAAAGATGCCAGTCTGAAAGATCTGCATTCTATGTTATTCCAGTTCTGTGACATGCTGGAAGAGGCAACACTATAAAGACAGTAACAAGGCCATGTTTCCCAGTGGTTCTGATGGAGAAAGTTATGAACGGGTGAAGCACAGGGGATTTTTAGGGGCGTGAAATGACTCTGTATGATACAGTAATAGTGGATATGTGTCCTTATTATATATTTGTTAAAACCCATAGAAGGTTTGATACCAAGATTGAATTCAATGTAAACCATGGCCTTTGGCTGACAATGACATATGAATGTAGGCTCATTGACTGGAACGAATGTGCCCCTCTGGTGGGAAATGTGATGGTGTGGAAGTTTGTAGGGCAGGGAGAGGGTAATGGGAGAACTCTATACTTTCTGCTCAAATTTGCTCTGAATCTAAACAATCTAAGACGGCTCTAAAACATAAAGTCTATTAAATAAACCTGTTAAAATAGGAGAGATAGGGAGTATTTGAAGGGATGGAATCGCCAATTGGGTAGATTGTGAAGGTCTAACATTCCAGCTGAAGGGTCGGGCACAATGGCTCACACCTGTAATTCTAGCACTTTGGGAGGCTGAGGCAGGTGGATCACCTGAGGTCAGGAGTTCGAGACCAGCCTGGCCAACATGGTGAAACCCCGTCTCTACTAAAAATACAAAATTAGCCAGGCATGGTGGCTGGCACATGTAATTCCAGCTACTTAGAAGACTAAGGCAAGAGAATCACTTGAACCTGGGAGGCAGAGGGTGCAGTGAGCTGACATCGTGCCACTGTACTCCAGTCTGGGCAACAAAAGCAAAACTCCGTCTCAAAAAAAAAAAAAAAGATATCAGCTGAGGAAACACCTAAAGGAGGTGAGGACCAGCCATGGTGATATAAGGGGGAGGAAGGAGTGTTCCCTGTGGAAGAGCAAAAGGTGCGTATTCCCTCAGTGGGGCGCTCCAAGCATATTCAAGAACCAGCGGAGAGGCGTGGAGAGTGAACCGTGGGGAGCTGGATCATGAAGGTGTGCAAGTCACTGCATTTACTCCACACCGCCACAGCAGTGCCACACAGACTCTCCCACGGACTAGAAGGAGTCCATTTCCAAGAAGGCTAACAAGTCCTGTGAGCCACGGGGATTCCAGGTGAGCAGTACCTGCTCAGGCTTCGGTGTGATCAGCTGTGCTCTGTCTACCAGCTCTAGATGGCCATGGAGCCTTCTGGAAGCCTCCTGCCATGCACCAGGGGAGGCAGGACAGCAGCTTGGAGGGCAGTGAAATGACTCTGTATGCACAACAGCAGTGGAGGGAGATGGCAGCTTGCACTCTGCATATATTTCGAAGTTATAGTTGAATCCCAATCTTATCCTGAAAGCAGTTAATTTAAAATAAATTGCCTTCATCTTCAGATATCTAAGTTGTAAAAATAAAGTAGCCATGAGGGCTGTCATTCAAGATTTCCAGCTTAGGTGGACTGTAATTGTAATCAAAGCCTTTTAGTCATTTGGAAAGAAAACAGCCGAGGAAGGACTTGAAGACGAACCTAGCATGCCGTCCAGATTTTGTGAGCACATGCTACAGGGGAAACAAAAGACCCCACTGCGGCCTTTCAGATATGCACACACATGCTTCTCCCCGCAGACGGTCACATACAAGCACCAGGGGCTTTTCCCCTGCTATACAGATCCACTCCGTGTGTTCTCTTCCACAGCCCACTCCTGTTTTGAATCCTCAGGACTTTTCCCAAGTTTCGCCTTATGCCCTGCAGGGCACCCTGTTCTTCCTGGAAACATGTGTATTCTAGTCTATAGCAAAGTTTTGTGACAACGTTTATAGTACTTTTTTTTTCATGTTAAAGAAAAATTGTGAGAAAAGGACCTCATTGGCTTCCTGTTGATCAAAACGTGGTAGTAACAAACACAGGACTTTATTTTTTATTTTTTATTTTTGAGATGGAGTCTTGTTCTCTCGCCCAGGCTAGAGTGCAGTGGCACAATCTTGGCTCACTGCAACCTCCGCCTCCTGGGTTCAAGTGATTCTCCTGCCTCAGCCTCCTGAGTAGCTGGGATTACAGGTGCCGGCCACCACACCCAGCTAATTTTTTTGTATTTTTAGTAGAGATGGGGTTTCACCGTGTTAGCCAGGATGGTCTGGATCTCCTGACCTCATGATCCACCCGCCTCAGCCTCCCAAAGTGCTAGGATTACAGGTATGAGCCACCGCACCCAGCCCAGACTTTTTTAAGTAATAATTTCTTCTTTCTTGATGTTCTTAAAAGTTGCTATGCATATTATTTCTTTTTTATTACGTAGTATTTTCTGAATTGTTTAGACTGCATTAAAGAATATTTCCATTAACTTGCTAATGCTATTCATAAAGGTAAAGTGTCCACAGATTCTCAGTATGTCATTTGCTCTTTTAAATTACTTAGATGCTGTGTAAATTCAAGGTACTATTTTAAGTATGCTCTGGAAGTAATCGAGATTGGCCAAAGAAAGATGCCAGATAACCACTCAAGTGAAGTCTGAAATTACAATAATGATGATATATACAAGATATTTCACTAGGTTTAAAAAATCACTTGGCTAAATCATTGCTCATGGTTCGGAAGTGAGGACTCCCCTGCACACACACATTTATGGGCTTGAACCAGACTCTCCTTTCCCCAAGCCGGAGATAATTAAGTACATTTATGCAGGAGGCTCTCTAGTGAACATTCTTGGAAAACACATATTCTTTGAAAACTAGGCAACAGAAACAAGATCCCTACGAAAGCTCCAAAATCTCAACATCAGGAAAAAATAAAAAGTGTCAATAAGTAAAGTGACCAAGTAAGTTAACTAATGGAAATTTTCCCCGCTATTTTTCTGTTAAGAAAAATCTCCCGGTATGATTGACTGGACTGCCAACATTTTGTCTCAACAGTTGTGTACATGCTGGTTGATGGTTAAAACTGTTAAGCCTGTGACAGTTTTGAAAATATAAACAAGCTGGGGAAATTATCTTCAGTTTTGGTATCTTAAGACTTCCAGTACTACAAACTCTGTCAGTGTAAGCTTTGTTAGGAATTTCTAGACAAACTTGTTAACAACAAATGGATGATATTTTTCATCTTGTGCCTAAGCAAGCATATATGTTTTTTCTTATGGCTTTTGAGCCTTATAATAGTTATACTACTTCAGAAATTCACTGAACTACAATTTAATCCCTTGGTTACTTTCTATAAGGCCATTGGTTCTAACCTCTGCAGGACCGAAAGGAGCCAAATTTAAACAGATTCTTAGCAGTTAACTTGACAACAATTTACAGAAAAATCTGTTTGAAAGCAAACAGCTTAGGGAACTATATTCTTCTGCTAGATTTAGTCTAACTATGCTCATTCATACAGGATGTATCATTATGATTGAATTAGGTAGAAAAATCTAAAAAAATTAAACCATAAAGAGGTTATAAATTAATTTCTATAATGTAATTGAGGTGATGTTAGTTCTTGCCTCTCAGTTAGGTTGATTTGATATCTACCATATAGTCCACTAATCTGTATTCTTTTAATAACTAAATTCTGAATATTAGTCACAGGCATTAGCAGGCAAAGTGTACTACTGGAAAAAAAAAGAAACAGAAAAGTTTCTACGTTAAAGCAATACATGGCTTAGCCTGTTTTCTGTTGCTGTAACTGAATACCTGAGACTGGATGATTTATAAAGAAAAAATATATATATTTCTCATATTTCTGGAGGCTAGAAGTCCAAGGTCAAGGGGCTGCATCTGGTGAGGGCCTTCTTGCTGTTGGGAACCCACTACAGAGGTCTGAGGTGGTGCCAGACATCACATGGCAAGCAGGCCAAGAGCATTCCAGCTCTGTATTCCATTCCTCTTCCTGTAAATCCATAGGTCCCATCTTGGGGCTCCACCTTGATGGCCTTATCTAATTCTCATTACCTACTAAAAGGTTCACCTCCAAATGCCATCAATATATGCATCTGAAGATTAAGTGTCCAATACATGAAATTTGGGAGACACATTAAAAGCATAGCAACTTATGCACAATTAGGTTGCATAAAACTTCAACCCAGCCATGACTTTTTGCTGCCTTCATCATTGTATCTTTTCCAGAGTGTTACACAACTGGAATCATACAGCATGTAGCCTTCTCAGATTGGCTTTTTTAACTTAGCAGTGTGCATTTGAGGTTCCTCCATGTCTTTTTATGGCTTGATAGCTCACTTTTCACTGCTGAATATTATTGCCTCATATGATGTACCACAATTTGCTTATCCAGTCACCTATTAAAAAGTATCTTGGTTGCTTTCGAGTTTGGGCAATTATTCTATGCACATTTGTGTGCATATTTTTGTATGCATACCTGTTTTAAACACATTTGGGTAACTGCCAAGGAATGCGATTTTGTGATTGCATGGTAAGCCTATGTTTAGCTTTGTAAGAAACTGCTAGACTGTCTTCCAAAGTGGCTGTATCATTTTGCATTCCTATTAGCAATGAATGAGAGCTGTTGTTCTACATCCTTGTCAATGCTGGGTGCCATCAGCATTTTGGATTTTAGCTACTCTAAGAGATGTGTAGTGGTATCTCATTGTGGTTTTAATTTGCAATTCCTAATGATATATTATATTGAGTGTCTTCTCATAAGCCTCTTTGCCATCTGTCTTTTTTGATGAGGTGTCTATTCACATCTTTTGCCCAATTTTTAACTGGCTTATTTTCTTCTTATTGTATATCATATACATATAATATTGATTGTAATAATATATAATAATGATATATCTTATTGTTACATATGTTTTCTTCATCTGGTTGATTTTTAAGAATTCTTTGTACATTTTACTTTTACAATTAAATTAGTTGAAATGCCCCTAGCACCAAGCATGCCTACACACTTACTCTACCCTGACTCTACTCAGGGACATTTGCCTTGGCTCACAACAACTCCACCTGGAGAGCCCACTTCAGGATTCCACCCCAGTCCAATGCCATCTCCTCCAGGGAACCTTCCTTAGTTCCCTCCAAGTACCCAGCCTCTCCCTGGTCCAGGATACCCAGCATTAATTTGATTGTCCTATATTATTTTTCCCAGTCTGCCTTGTTTATAGTAATATGGGCAGTAATTAAACCTCATTTGTAAGTTACTAGGGAATGAATTGGTTGACCTAATAGTCATCATTGCATTATTTAAACATAGGTATCAAAGTATCTTAAACATGAGAAGTACACAGAATGTCTTTTGATTCAGACTGAAGACCCTAGATAAATACCACAAAGAAGGCCAGAAATTGGAGAGAGGGTAGGTCAGAGTGATGTTGGAGTGTCTTTTGGACTGCTCAGATCTTAAAGAAAGTTTCCAGTTTTCAGTAACTGTTCCCACTTCATTCCTGCCTTCTGATATTAATTATATTAAAGATGTATATGAGACACTTGATATGGAATCTGTTATTAATATATATTTGTTATTTATACATATTGATATATTACTGATTTTATTATACATGTATCAATGTTATTGATATAGCTTAATTTTTAGATATTAATATATTGTATTAATATAGTATTGTTTTTAATCTATATAATATACTCAATTTATATATTTTATATATTTCATACATTAATATATTAATATACATTGTTATATAATTTTATACATATTTTTCTTTCATATGGTTAAATTATAATACTAATATATAATGCTAAATTATATTAATAATATTTTAATCAGTTTGCTTGGCAAACTTCACCATATTACTTAGTCTACATAGGCATAAAAGCCAAATGCAAATATATATTTCTGTCTCAGGTAACCCTTCAGATTACTGCATCTGCCAAGACAGGGTATCTGCAGACACACTTTATTGGAGGCCATAAATTTACATCAAATTATATATATATATACTTTTCTTTTTGGTTAGTATGACTTAAATTTTTAAAATAAAAATTATAGATTATACATTAAAAAAAAAAAATCAAATCACTTAGAAGGCTCATGGTGAGGGTTCTCATTCTAGTCCTCTTCCTGCCCATCTGGCTCTGTGAAGGAAACACCTGTAACCACTCTTTCATTTTTTTTCTCCAGGTGGTTATATCTTTCTCTCAAAATAATTTGCTTGAACTTCTCTTAAATTTTTTTAACCTTAAAAATTACATATTAGTAGGCTGGGCGCGGTGGCTCACGCCTGTAATCCCAGCACTTTGGGAGGCCGAGGCGGGTGGATCACGAGGTCAGGAGATCGAGACCATCCTGGTCAACATGGTGACACCCCGTCTCTACTAAAAATACAAAAAATTAGCTGGGCGTGGTGGCGCGTGCCTGTAATCCCAGCTACTCAGGAGGCTGAGACAGAAGAATTGCTTGAACCCAGGAGGCGGAGGTTGCAGTGAGCTGAGATCGCGCCATTGCACTCCAGCCTGGGTAACAAGAGCGAAACTCCGTCTCAAAAAAAAAAAAAAAAAAAA
>CAUYLZ010064414.1:0-11276 GCA_963573645.1 Pithecia hirsuta
TGGACAGGGAAAATGTGGCACATATACACCATGGAATATTATGCAGCCATCAAAAACGATGAATTCGTGTCCTTCGTAGGGACATGGATGAACCTGGAAACCATCATTCTCAGCAAACTGACACAAGAACACAAAATCAAATACCACATGTTCTCACTCATAGGCGGGTGATGAACAATAAGAACACATGGACATAGGGAGGGGAGCACTACACATAGAGATCTGTTGGGGGGGAAATAGGGGAGGACAGTGGGA
Organism: Pithecia hirsuta; assembly: GCA_963573645.1. Classification (NCBI taxonomy): domain Eukaryota; kingdom Metazoa; phylum Chordata; class Mammalia; order Primates; family Pitheciidae; genus Pithecia; species Pithecia hirsuta. The sequence goes on from CAUYLZ010064414.1 coordinate 256, forward strand.
GGTGGGGAGGTGGGGAGAGATAACATGGGAAGAAATGCCAGATATAGGTGAAGGGGAGGAAAGCAGCAAATCACACTGCCACGTGCGTACCTATGCAACAATCTTGCATGTTCTTCACATGTACCCCAAAACCTAAAATACAATAAAAATTAAAAAAAAAAAAAGAAAGAAAAACTCCTGCTCTCTACTCCCTATTTTCATGGCACTTGAAAATTCCCCACATTCTACCTTGTAGAAAGACCTAACAATTTGAAAGTACTCATCTTAGTGGATTAAGAATCCAGTTATCAGCATATATAAATGGGATTGTAGATGCATCACTTTCTGAGATGGAAATGTGGTAATATTGAATGCCAAGTTCTACCCAGGTGGTTGGGTTTTATAGATATGAACATTCATAGTTATCACTAGTAATCCCAACGAACAATAATGGGGAGAAGCACACGTGAGAGGTGCTGTGCTGGACACAGGGTGGCTGCTCTAACTCATCCTCATTGCCTCTATCCTTCTTTGTATACTGACCTTTCATGTTGGCTGTGAATTTGCTGCTTGGGAAAGCCCTTAATGTCCCCAGTCCATCTGTCAATAGGAGCAACAATCTTTCTTTTATTTTTAAAGGAATTTTAAGGAATTGCTGTGATGATTAAATAAGCTGATCCCCTAAACACTTCATGGTCTGAGTTGGTTGGTGGATACATTAATGTGTTTTTTTAAAGCTGATTTTATGTAATGCTATCATCCTTGCAGTAAGAACCATAGTGCTGCTTTGCCAACTAGGAAGTAATTTTTAAAATTCTTCAAATTCAGTACAGACTGCATATCCAATGAGCAAAAACAATTAGAAATATGGGGCTAATCCTGTAATAGAAATATGTCAATCTTACTAGTAAAACTAGAAGTGTGAATCTCTCGCACCCACAAGCAGAAACTGGGAAGAGAACTGCATTTGGTGAAGTCATAAACTTTAAAAGTTTAAATTAAATATTTTCCAATAAGAAAAGCAGGTCTTGAATGATGTTTGAGGGAGCTGCTACGGAGAACTGAACCGAATAGTTTTGCTTAAGAAATCAAAAATACTTTTGTTTTGGTGTTTCCTGTGTTGTCTCTTTCTTAGGGGGGATGATGGAAAAGAAAGAGCTAATGGGGGAAGGAGGGAAAAAAGAAATGGGGACACTAGGAAAGTCACTTGGCCATGCACAGAAGCTAATGTGTGTAGGAGAAATGTTCATTGTGTCATGTGCAAGTGTTTTGAACTAGTGAAATATGAGCCTGTTCTGTCTTCCTGAGGTAAACAGGTTCCCTACACCATGGAATTAAAATCTAGTGTCTGTTTGCATATGAGCGAGAGCATGAGGGGACGGTTGGGATAGACAGGAAATGATGAGTACATGAATGGATGAATAGATAGGATAGAGAAAGGGAGGGAGAGAGAAAATAGTTATTTGGATAAGTGCTGTAAAGATTTACTTAGAGTTTCAATAGATAGTATCAGAGGGTACCTTTCTTAATATTGATGTCTGGGTAGGCCTACCTGAGAAGAAAAAAAAAGAGGCCTGCAAAAAAACCAAAGGAATGAAGATAAGCAACAAGAAAATAGCAAGCCCGAGGTCTCTAAGGCAGGTCAAAGAGACCTTGTGTTTTAGGAATCACAGGGCCAACTTAAAGGGAGAAAATTGACAGGGAAAAGTATCACAAGATGAAGTTGATTTGGTCCATTTATGTGTTTTTGAAAACAAATCACTCTGGCTACTATGTGGAAAATGGATTGGAAGGGGGCAGAATCACTCTGCCGACATTAGGATTAATCTTGCATTAGAATGTGATTCAAAGTCAGCATTCAAGTGTCTAGCAGCATACATCTGTATTAATCAGAGTGAGCATTCAATCAATTTCTTGAATGATTAAATGAAGGGATGAATGAAAAAATAAACACTATATAAACAATTATTTAATTTGACAGTGGTTTTCAAATCAAAACATATTTATAGTGTGCTTTTCATAAAAGCCTAAAATCGGTTCATGGCAGATGAAAATTATGAAGAGGAGATCTTATCAACAGAAGCAACCCTCATGATGAACTGTCAGAATTAATGAAGAGAGTTAGTCATCTCTGATTTTGTTAAATAGGACAGTCTCTGTTAAGTAATATGGATTTTCTCACTTGAATAAAATTGTAGTTGTATGAATACCTTAGTTATAAATTTGGAGGTTTCTCAGTGTTAATCTCAAACGCAAAATATATCAAAATCATAATCTCAGAGAGGTTAAGGATCCGGTGTGGGAGCATGTCATTTTGTCATTTTGTCACGTGAAATTGTTTTATGTGTCTCAGTGCATAGCAAAAATGCAAAGAAATCATCATATTGGCTTCCAGACTAACATTTTAACTGATTTACACCTGTTTTTCCTCTAGGATAGCTATAGTTATTTGATATATCTCTTTTCCCACTGATCAGTGATAGGGGAACATTTCTTTAACTGTAGGCAAATTGGTCATGAAACACAGAAAGCAAAGCAATATGCCCACAGAGTAAGATTTGTTAGGAATATAAGCTCTAGAAATATTGATCTGTTAATCAGACAAGGAACACACCAAAGGTGTTAAGAATAATGGATTGGCCAAATCACACAGGGCTGTCAGGGAATACAATACGAGAGTCCTGCGCACTCCTGGGATGTTCAATAATTGATCAAAAGTAGCCGTATCAGGGGCGAATCAGAAATCAATCATTGCTTCTTTGCTTGGATACACAGTGACAGTTCCATTTAAAGTACTTGCAGAATTTCTCAGAGAGGAAAAAATGGAATTTAAAATTAGTTCTGTTAGTTACTGATAAATTGAGATAAAAATCAAGAAAATTTCTTTTCATATTTTCAAGGAAACAGAATTTTAACTATCCTGACTTTGGGTCCTTACAGAACTGTTAGAGTATCACCTCCTTACAACAAAAAAAGGGAGAAATGTAATAATAAATTTCATTTTCCAGTGAGCCATATGAAGGTAAAAAACATATACTGTTGCTTAAAAATAGGGAATTTGTATCAAAAGCTATGAAAGATTTGAGAAAAACTTAAGTGGTTCCATTCCTGCTCTTGCATCCATCTAAGGGGTTAAAAAGTCTAAGTTGTAGGCTCCATTATTATTCCTGTTTGAGGTTGTAGAAGGTACTTAAACCTTCATATCAGTTTCTTTATGTATAAAATATATTAGCAATTATCTTAAGCATTATTGAAATGATTAAATGAGGTAGAGTATTTACATAGTACCTGGATAAGTATTTTTAAATGACAATTAAAATTAGTTACAATAATGCTAATAATAATATCATCTGCTATGTAAATATGAGTGAATAACTGTAGAAAAAGGTAAACAGGAAAGTAGAGAAAAACATAAATGTGTCTGAATAATTCCATATGGAAAATGTTGTTTGAAGATGTTAGTAGTTAAAATTGTGACTTTACGATATAATTTTGTCAGTGATAACTCAGGAGTCCTCTGGCATCTATATTGCTGAAAAGCCCTGGCTATTGGCCAGGAGTGGGGATAGTAGGGTACAGGAAATGATGATGTGGGGCTTGGAACATCCTGCAGCTGCAACCCCACTTTATTCTCATTCCCCTGAGTCCTCAATATCCCAGTACTGGGAACTCACACAGCCGTTACATGGAGAAGCAAGTTATGATCAGGTTTAAACAACAAGAATTTCAATGACCACACCTGGGTGAATTTTATGTCAGTGAAGAGAAAGATGATAGCTGTGATGTCTCATTAGTGCCTGTTCATGTAGATTAGTAAACAGGAAGGCAATTATTAAATTAACTGGACTGAATGATGCTGATTATTAAGGAAATATAGGTTTGCTGCTTTACAGTAGGAGTCAGGTGAATACATGTGGACAGGAGTGTCTATGAGGTGTTTTAGAGGACTTCAGAAACTCAATACCACTCTTCAGGAATGAAGCTTCAGTTGTCCAAAATGCAAAGAACCCTTAACAATCTGATGTGCCGGCTCAAGGTAAAGGAATCGTGGAATATATTGTGTAAAGTGGAAATCTTAAATGTTAGCCATAGCCTCATGATCAACTGCAGAAACAAGAAAAATAGCAATGCATATTTGTTTCCTTTTGTTATGGCCATATTATTATAGTTAAACAAATTCCTTCTCGTTTCTTTTATATAAAGTATGCTGTTGGTTTTGAACTTTATGATTTAATTTTTAGGTTGTAGTATCTCAGGGTGGAATTTTGACTAGATGAAGAATGAACTACACAAAGGGAGAGAAAGAGGGACTGGTGGAAACTGGGGTCTCCTCTTTAAGGGAGGGAACAAGTGGCTTTCTCTGTACAAGGGACTGTTGCATTATATTAGAGATGACCAAGTGGATCTTACTATATAGATATATAGTCCCTATATGGATATAGAGTTATGTAGAAAATATATATCTATGTGTGCATATATATGTGTGTGTATGTGTATATATCTATATATATATATATATACAGATATATATATATATGTGTGTGTGTATGTGTATATATCTATATATATATACAGATATATATAGATATATAGTAAGATATATATAGATATTAAGATATATATATAGATATATATATATATAGATAAATAGTAAGATCCAAGTGGATATAAGATAGATATATCTAATATATAAGTAAGATATATATCTTATATATAAGATATATATATATATATAAGTATACATCTTATATATAAGTAAGATATATATCTTTTATATATATCTATATATATCTTATATAGAGAGATATATATCCATATATATATCCTATATATATCTTATATATAACTATATATATCTGTATATATATATATCTTATATATAGGATATATATCCATATATATATATCTTATATATAGGATATATATCCATATATATAGGATATATATAGCTATATATAAGATATATATCCTATATATAGATATATATCTGTATATAAGATATATATCTTATATACAGATATGTATCTTATATACAGATATATGAGATATATGCAGATATATATCTTATATACAGATATATAAGATATATGCAGATATATAAGATATATACAGATATAGGATATATATCTTACATATAGATAGATATTATATATATCATATATATACACATTATATATATACTATATATACACTATATATATATATACTATATATATACACTATATACAGATATATATATAAGATCCACTTGGATCTTACATATATATATATATATATATACACACACACACACACACATAGATATATATTTTCTAGATAACTTTGTAACTAGTATTCTGGATATACTTTCTGCCAGTTAAATGTACTCACATGCACAATTTCACTTTTCTTTTTGGGGGGAAGGTTTGGAAAGGTAAATATTACATTACTGAAAAGGTAATTTCAGTTTTTACTGTTAAAAGTAACACAAAAACTGCAATTACTTTTGCACCAACTCTGTATTTTCTAGACAACTTTGTAGCTAGGATTCTGGATACTAATTACTGCCAATTAAATGCACTCATACGAGATTAGAACAACAAACCCATCTCTCTGTCTCTGCTAGCTGACAAGCAAGCTCTAGCAGACATGAGTGTCTGAAGTGGATTCATTTGCTTGTCACCAGCTTCATGGGTTTGAGACAGCTGTGGCAGTGACAGCAGGGGTAGTATAAAAGCAGATAGTTCCTGCCACTGAGTCTGTGTCATGAAGGTGTCACCTTGGAAACCAAATTTAGTAGTAGCCCCTGACGTCAGCTCTCTAGCCTTTTCAATGATTTCTATATTAATCCCACTGCACTTGAAAAACCTGGAGTGGTTTGTTTTCTTGCATTTAATCTCTGTGGTCTAGGAATTTCTCTGAAAGGACTATAATATAAGCTCTAGGACTGACAGCTTTAGACAGAGGTGTTTTCTATTCCTCCGAGTGAATCCGAAACCCATTATTAGAAACCTAGCACAGAAGTGCAACAACAAAAACTCAAAAATAAAGTTGATAAATGGATGTGTGAAATATGATAGGGAAATAAATGAAAGAAGTAATAAGAAAAAGGGAATTATTTGGGTTATAGCCTGCTTCTAAAAAAGCAAGTGACTTTTAGACATAAATAGCAACTAAGTAAATCAAGGTTAATAGATATTGAATTCCAGAGAGAATAATGAGAGATGATATTTCTCTACCATGTACTAGACATTGTACTAAATACTTTTCAAGCATTATTTCCTTTAAGCCCTATAACATCTATATAGATAGTTGCTATTATTATTATTACTACCATTTCACAGATGCAGAAACTGGGTGTTAAATTCCATAGTATTTAACACAAGTAAACTTTGTACTTGAACCACAAAGCTTTAATTTTGGAATCTGTGGTGTCGATGACCACCCCATACTACCTCTTACTGGTTTGTAGAACATTTTTTCTGAACGTGCCAGACAGAAAGACCCCTGAAAATCAGTTTTTCCAGATGATTTTGCCCCCAAGGGATGTTTGAAAATGTCTGGAGACATTTATTTTTATTATGACTGGGGATGCTGATGACATCCAGTGGGCAGGGGGCATGCATTCTACAGGACACAGAACATCGCTCACAACATAGAATTATCTGGTTCAAATGTCAATAGTGCCAAGTTTAGGAAACTCTGCATTAGCCAAACATTTGTCTAACTGTCCCACAGAATGTCTATGTACACTGAAGAAGAGACTTGTGATTAAAAAATATACTTTGGGTAGTACTGTGTGTTTTATTCTCTTTTTGAGTAATCTCTATGAATATTGTATTTAAAACCTTATTTTAACATATAATTTAAAATTCTGAAAAGTTCTACAACAAAGACACCTGCTTACCTTTGTTTATGCCATAGTTAGGGATATTCATAGTTAAGATCACAGATGGGAATGGTCATGGCAGTCATATGGGATTCACCTAAGTTACTGGAATAAAAAACAAAAAGGCAATTTTCTTAAGACCAACTCTAAAAGTTGTAAGATGTTTTTCCAGAAAAGTGCATATTAAACTTAATTTACAAAGTTGAATATTGAAATCAAAAAAAGATCAAATGAAATGTTATGAGCCACACAGTTTAACAATCCTATTTTTAGTCAATTGGTAGAAATCAATCAAACTTCATAGGTAGCTCATGTTTTATATGGGCACTGATGCTCCTTCTAGTTCAAAGTGGAGAGGGAATAGAAATGGAGGTACATGGAAGTTCTATCCATTAATACCTCACCTTTCACTGCTGAACATGACCGAGTCCTATAAGCAGGAGGGGAGATAAGGCAAGTGATGGACTAACTTCTGCAGGGTTGTTCCTGCTTACAAGGCTAATGCATAGTTATTAAGCTACATGCCTGCCTTAGCCTTTGCTCTCTTTGGAAAACTGACGATACACACTGTCTTGCCTTCTTTACTTACTGCCAACTGTCCAATATTGCAAACCCTATATTCACTTGAAAGGTCCTTAGAAGAGTGGGAAGAGACACAAACCTATTTAACAATGTTTGTATTGAATAGAAAGATGCAGATGGGCCATTTTTCAGTGTGGTCTCAAAGGAACGCATTGGGGAAATACAAAAGCCTTGGAACAGTATTTCTTACCATCCTTCAGACTGATTTGGAAGAGAAGTCTCTGCATGCCAATTTCTAACCATCTACTTTTCTGCACAGCTTAATGGTAGGCTTGGAACACCTCTGAGTTCCTTCAGACTTGGACACGAGTGCTTATTCCCCTCTCATAATGAGATTTAATCAAGTAAAGCCAAAACCATTGCCACAAGTTAAACACTCCCCAGGGAGGGGGAGCCGATGACTAGGGAAGTAATGAACCACTATTTAACTTTCAGATTTTGTTAATAACAGTTTGACTTGTACTGGTTGGAGCTAATTAGTTACTGCAGTTTCTCCATTACTGGCTTATAAAATGGGGCTTACCTTGTGCATGTTAAGCAGTTTTCTCAGTGTGGGTCATTTTAGAGAAAACAGATGGAAACTAAGGGTCTTAAGCATGCATGATCATTTTGCTTTGTTGTGATTTACTTTCATACGGAGTTTCAAGAATGTCTACAGATCAAGTTCTGACCAGTTCGGAAGAATATACTAAGACAAAAATGGTTTAACTTTATTTGGGGAATTAGCTCATTTATTTGTGAAGCATTAAAGAGTGGAGTTCATATTTATCTGATAGAAGATACCCTAGATGTGGTATACATTCTCAGGACTGTTAGTCTAAAAAGTAGGATGCCATTGGTGTTGGGTAATGAGTTGAAGGTTCTCCTTAGACTGAGGTATTCACTACGTCCTTAGGCTTGCAATGTTTGGTGTTATTCCCAAAGCAGACTGCTTCCACTGCTTTATTTCCCAGGATAGTATTCTCAAATAAAATTAGGAAATGATCTTGATTACAACATAGCATTTGAAAAATCACTACAAATAGGATTAAGTAATATAAGGGCAAAGAGCTGGAAAACAGTTATTATAGCTCAAGGATCTAATGGCCTTAGATGTTTATAAGCACCATGAAACATGGCTTTGAGAACAGAATAGTCTGGACACTAATGTAATATTCTAAGTCCCAATGTCACTAGACTCCAAACTAGATTTGGAGGTGGCTGTCATCCCAACCAGGAGTGGTGGACAAAGATGTGGCCTGCTGTATGCTCTGGATCATTGGACTGGAGATATATTGTCCCTCAGCCTAAGATCTCCCTTTTAGACCAGACTGACTTTGAAACCTATTCAGACTTCTGAGCCAATTGTTTCTGTTCCATGCAGTCCTTTCCATACCTCTTTAATTTCTGTGTCTCATCTTCTCAACTTCTAAAATAAAGATTTGGCATCTGATCTTTTTGGCATTTATAAGTATATAATGAATAAAATTAATATGCTTTTGGATATATTAACTAAATGGTTTGATTTACTAATAGGCTGGACTCTAGGCTATTTCAGTTCCTGGACATCTGATGGAATAGGAATGATGAAGAAATGAAAGATGGGAAGGGATTCGAGTTGGTCTTGACTTGGAGAAGGAGCAAAATCACATTGACAATTCCATTTATTAGACTTAGTAGTGTTTCTGCATTGTGTTTTAAACCACTTAAACTGCATAAATGAGCAACGCTGAATAAACTTGGTTACAGTATTGAACACTTGCTCAAGGTACCCATTTCTTGATGTCTGTGAAACCTTTATTTTTACACAAGTCACAAGTTAAAATGTAAAATATAATACATTTAATTGTATTCCAAATTTGCAATTAAGCCAGGAGTACCCGGTGGTTACAATTTCTTCTCTGGTGCCAGGCCGGAGATGATTTTAAAAAACAGAATGCATACAAATTTGGTGACAATAACAAGATATACTTTTATTTTGGTTGTTTATTTAGCATCAATGAAACAGGTCAATTGACACTGGAATCCCTATGTGTAACTATCAGTGTATTTGATAGTTAACAGTTCCACACTTATCCATCTAACGAGAGTGTGTCCTACAAAGTTGGGGCCTTGCAGCAGATTCAGTCTGAGAACTTCCTTTGGGATCTGAAATTTGTTCAAAAAGATCCAGCATACACTATTTTGAGATGTTGAGATATAAAACCTATATCTGCAAGAAATATTTGAAAGACTTTTTGTTAGTATAAAAGGATGAGTAGTGCATGTACAAATGCTGCAGTGATTTAACATTAATCATATTGACATCTATTGTTTTAAGTAGAAAATTTTGGAACCTTGAAAAATAGAAATGTGTTGATTTGCATTGTTCTTCCTGCTCTTCTTTTCTCAATATAGGTACCAGAGTTGGATTATCTTCCATAAGGCTAAATGCCTTTCAATTTTTATATAGATTGAGTTTTTGCTCTGTTGGTTTATTTAGTATAGCCTTGTATTTGCTGCGTATGATGATGTAGCAAAGGGAAATATAGAATGTGGCAACATTCTGACATGTAAAATGAAGTGATGGAGGATTTGGTGAAGATAAATATCAAAACCTCTACTTATGAATCTATAGTTGCTTTAGTTTTCTTGAGATTAGTTGAAGGCATATTTGAAAGAAGAATGGAAATGGAAGAAGGCATTGCAATATGGAAACCAGCATTCTCCATAAGGTCTCATTAGAGGTGGTTGAAAATGTGCACTCCATTTAGGTGACACTAATGCTGTGATATGAGCATAGCCTAAGATTTTGTAGCCTCGTTCTACCTTACCCTTAGGATCTTGAAAGGGTGAGATCCTAAGCCTGATATTCACAATATTTTAATATTCTCTAATGCTAAATATTTATTCTGTAAGAGCAGATTTATTTCTTAGAACCAGTGCCAATTCATTCAGGTTCAGTAATGATAAATACATTAAGAGATTAGCCCAGGATACATAATTCTAAAAAAAAATTATCTTTTTAACCTTGTAATACATTAGAGAACTAATATATGTACCCTGGTAAAAATATAACCTGCCCAAGAAAAATAGAAATAAAACCTAAAAGCCTCTTCCCCTTACTTAACAGCAATATAACTCCCTATAGACAGATAGAATTAATAGCTTTTTGCTTGGATTGTATGTGGATATCGTTTATCTTTTTTTAGCCTTTTGTTAAAAATTATACTTTAAGTTCTGGGGTACGTATGCAGATTGTACAGGTTTGTTACATAGTTATACACGTGCCATGGTGGTGGTTTGCTGCACCCATCGCCCCATCATCTATATTAGGTATTTCTCCTAATGCTATCCCTCCCCAATCCTTGCACCCCCTGCTATTCTCCTATCCCCAGGCCCCAGTGTGTGATGTTCCCCTCCCTGTGTCCATGTGTTCTCACTGTTCAACACCCATTTATGAGTAAGAACCTGCGGTGTTTTGTTCTCTATTCCTGTGTCAGTTTGCTGAGAATGATGGTTTCCAGCTTCATCCATGTCCCCACAAAGGACACAAGCTCATCCTTTTTTTAATGGCTGCATAGTATTCCATGTTTTCTATGTGCCACATTTTCTTTATCGAGTCTATCATTGA
>CAUYLZ010064415.1:0-28166 GCA_963573645.1 Pithecia hirsuta
GCAAATGTATGAAATTGAGCCTTTTCTTTATGACTATGATTTTGAAAATATAACCTGCAATAACTCAAATTACTATAAAATTACCGAAATCAATTGTCAGGAAATAATATTTCATGTATTAAAAAAAAAAAAAAAAAAAAAAAAAAGCTTGGCCCTTGTGCTTAGAAATAGGCTGAGAGGCAATCTGCAAAACTCCAAACTTTCAAGTATTCATAAGATATTTAAAAAACATTTAAAACAAATGATTTGACAGCTGCAAATGCAGGATAACACCTAGCTGAATTATGGAAACAGTGTGGATAATTACTTTTTTCAAACGTTGGGGCTCTGTGGACCAAGGTCCTGTCTGAATTTCCCTGCAGCACCGTTACTGTGCAATCATAAAAGTCCTGTTCTCACACCAGCCTCCGTCTCTTTATCATCCACACATCAGTAAGAATGATGAGAGACGTCCCATGATTCTAGCAGTCTTCCTTTGAAGGATCCACATGTTAATTACTGCACTAATTATGGTTTTTGAATAACTAAATGAAGTAAGCAGTCTATGGAGGTACAGGCATAAACCTAAGACTGAGAAAATACTAGTTACTGAAATCATCAGTGTAAACTGACACATCGAACAGGTTTAAAAGAAGTGGAAGCAGTAGATTTTAAAAGACATGCATCTTAAATAATTAGGGCTCCGTAAGGCAAAAAGAAATGTTATTTCTTAATGGCAAGTGCATTTAAACTGTTATCTAAAGACCTGAAGGTAAGCCTGCTTAATTCACTGCTTCTTCTTTTGTTATTAGGAAAACATAATTGTTCCAAATAATTAGCACTAGAGTACATCACAAGCTGACAACAAAATTATAGAAATCTTCATATTCAGATCCGTCTAGCTGGCTATTAGGAACAGTTTCTGATCATAACCCATTAGTTGAAGTGCTGTGAGTTCTTGATTGCCACCAAATAACCTCAGCTATCTGCCTAAGTGAACAGCCTCTATTTATTCTGAGTTTTCTTGACAGTAAAAACTGCTTCGGATTTTTACAGCTGCCACACAAAGGAACAGCATTCCATGTGTATGCCTGGAAGATTAGGTGATACAATAATTGAAACATGGCTTTTAAATATACCTTTAACTCCTAAGTTTCTAAACGAAACCCTGGTAAGATACTTTTCCATTGTTAATGGTGGTGTCACCGTTTCTTAGAAACTGGACCCATTTCATGTCCTTTGATGTCCACGCTAATTTTTTGGTCTTGCATAGTATTTCTTCCTTTACACAGGATTACCTTTTAACTGTCCTTAACACTTAATAATTGCCAGATGTAATATTTCACATTTTTAATTATTGATAAAATATTCCCCCTTATGAACAATGTCAGGGGTACACTTTGGCATACTGCTAACCCTTTTTAAACTAGCTAACCAGCACTCTGTGAGGCTAAGAAACAAAGGAGTACAAGGTAGTTTTAAAGACAGTCAATCCAATTACCCGCTTTCGAGAAATCACTGTATTCACCTACCATGGAAAAAAACCTCAGACACGATGGGGAAGTTTCTGTTTTGCTGGTTACCCATCCAGCTCCTGGGAACAGTGTATTGACAATGTAACATGTGGCCAATGAACATGGGTTTGAATAATCTAATAATTTTGTAATCGGTAATGCCATTTGAATTTACTCTGTAAATTCTTCTGTGCTAACAGCTTAGCTGATAAACCCACAAAGCTTTATGTTTTATCCCATGAGGGATAACTTTGATTACTCTGGTAATTAATGATGTTGGAGAGTAATATGGATTTTCTGTTAAGATTTGAGTCTGAAGTTAATTAGTCTTCACGTTATGATTTGCTGATTAATTATGGATATTTAGTTATAAAGAGAGATGTTAATTATTAATCTCAAAAAAATCATCTAGTGTAATTAACTAAAACTTTGACATCAGTTAAAATTCCCATTGAGTATAACTTCTAAGATTATCAATTACCAGGGAAGAGCAATGAACACGTGCCCGCCTGAGAAGGGACACATTCTCTGCTCAGACAGAACACATTTGAGCCGAACTGTCATGCAAGGGGCCTGCCAAGTTTCTGCACAGAAACGGAACTGTGTCAAGGTACAGATCTCATCTTCCATGGCAAATGCTCAGTGTGAGAAATCTTATCTCAAAACAACGTGCTACAAAAGAAATTCTAGCACGAGCAGTACCTTGGTGTACTGTAACATAATGTCTCAACCTCGGAGCGGTAATGTTCCCTTGAGATCGACGGGCTTCATTAGCTCTGTTAAACTCGGAAATGAACTTCAGTGTTGCTACAGATATCTTTATTTTCGGCAGCAGCAGCTTTTGGAGCCATCAAGACAATACTGCAGCACAAGCACTAATTAGTGTTCTAATTCACATAACTGGAAATCACCTTTGCGGTGAAACGTTTTTTTTTTTTCTTCATCTTTCCCCCCTAATCTGTCAGCAACACAATCTTTGCTACCAAAAAGGGGAGGGGTGTGCGATTAAGAAAAAGGGTTAAACCAGAAAGCATCATCGGCACATCACTGTCCTGGAATTTCCCCTGCAACACAGACTCTGAACAGGGATCTGTTTACATTATCTCTAGATCATCTTGACAATATTTATTCTCTATTTACCTAAATGAGGCAATATGATGATATTTATTGCTCAGAATGGCTAAATATAGACTTTTCTTGAGCACTCAGTACCATAGTGGGAGGTTTTGCTCTAATCTACATCTTTAAACTGACAAGCTGGAGAATTCCTAATGAATGCCTCTTTTCATCTGGATGTCTGTGTGTATTTGACAGTATAAATATTTAGCAATATCGGAGTCAGCTTGTGATTTTACCCAGATGGACTGATTGATGCCTCAGCTCGACGCTGCCAAAGACAATCCGCGTAGTTCTAGAAGCAATTTCCCTCTTCCTTCCTAAGAAGCAATTAGGTGGCCAAAGGCAGCAACCCCAAAAGACTGGAAATACTTCTGGTATCAGCTGACAACTCTGAGGGATAAATAAAATATGGTACTTAAATTATTACCACTTTGCTTTCATGAATCACGGGATTAAAGCTTTCACTTCAAAAGTACATATAAATTGCAGGGTTTCTTATGCCTGTAATTTGCAAGAACCTAAGTTAAAATACCAGCTAATCAGTCAACTCACATTCACCTTGGAAAAAGTACCACCCCTTCTTGTCATTTTTGTAAATTGCATGCCTAAGCATCAATGTTATTTTGAGAAGAAAAGTCGCTTGTTGTCAATAACACATATTGCAGTCTAGTTAAAACAACATTTGTTAAGATTTAATCGCAAATGTAATCCTCCTTTAAAGTTTAGACAGAATGCTCAGAGAAATTCAAGGGACAGATAATAAATCATTTTCCTCATCTCGGGTGTGAACAAGGTAGGTCTGGTTCTTTCAGGTACGTTGTTTTCACAACAAATGGTATGAATTCTCTCCTGTGAGACAATGGGGGCGCCATGCTCCGTCAGAGACTGTTAGGTCACACTTCCCTCCATCCCTAAATCATACATTTTTTTTTTTTTCCTGTCAACATTGTTTTATTTTTGTAACTCACAGTGAAATGAAATCAGTGACTTATATTATTTTGCTCATCACTACTGCAATCCATCTGCAAAGGTTGAAAAGCTTTAGCTAAAACTTAGAATGGGTTTTCAGAACTCTCAGTATCACTTTTGCATAAATATCCTCTGTTAAGCCTCAGCTTTACATAGTGTAAGATGCCTATAATGATTACATCAGGTACTTTTATGCATTCAACTGCTTTGGGAGGAAAAAAAAACAACACGTTATTTTTGGCAGCAGCAGAAGTCATGCATTTCTGCAATGTTGTCGCTTCCCCCACCTCTCACCCATTCCTGCCACCTCTGGCTTCTTTGTTTTCTATTAACTCATCCCAATCTTTGTATAACCCATGCAATAACCCAGGAGAAAGGGCAAGCAAGACATTATTCTTCTTGACACTAATACCTATAGATCCTATTCTACCGTGATACCTCTCCCTATCACAAGATATCTCAGCTAACAGAATCCTCAGAAGTCAAGAACTGGCATTTGCAATGTATTCCAGAGGCGAGGCGGACGCGATGCCCATTGGTAATCAGATACACATGAGATTTCACTGGGACGAGCTGTCTAGTTGTAATGTACAGGAGCTCTAGCTGCAGGACATATCAGTCACAGTTCCTTCCTGTGCATGGCAGTTTCTTACCTTTAAAAACATAATTCCATGCCTGCTGGCCGGCAGATAAAAATACGCATTTTTAGTATTCTGTTTATTGGATGTGATTAGTAATATATTGGTTATTGACCACATATAGAGAACGAGCCCCTGAAGTCCATTCTATTGGTGTCCACCTATTTCATCTGCCACACTGAATGTCAATCATCATCACTAAACCGTTATTTCCGTTATTTGCTTTGTTTCCTGTTATGAGAGGAAGAAGTATCGTAATAAAATGACGGAATGATGGGAGAAGGCACGATGTCATTTCAGAAATCTAACAGGTATCTCGCTTTCTCATAATTGTTAAAAGAAGCTCCGTGTTCAAAGATGAATCCTGCATTTGGTTGAAAGGGTAACACAAGCAGGGTAACAAAGTTTTGAATGACCAGTACTGTGTTTTTGCCAAATCTGTCATTGGAATGGGAAGATGCAAAACACACGCATACTCATCGGCCAAAACGGTGTGCTCACTGCTTAATTCCACAGCATTCAGCTATGAATTACATGAGAGCTGCCACAACTAATTTTTCTGGTGCTGTACTAGACGACAAATGAAATGTCCAAGCAACTACAAGTGAAAAGCTTCCATCTTTCTTCCATGACTATTATGTACTTACTTTAATGATGTATAATAGCCTGCAAGTACACTTAACCTGTGCATTAAATAGCAGCACAAACTGTTTACCTAGAGTGATGAAGAAGAAAACAGCAAATCAAGCAAAGAATCTAAAGTGTATACATTAACCTCCAACATGTCAACTTAATTTCCCTCAGAGATGATGTATGACCGAAACTCAAAACTGTTTTCCCTTCTACACAGTAGCATTACGCGCCAAGTATCGAAGCACCAAAGTATGTGTGATAAAATGACAAAATGTACCTAATTAATAAATCTGAAAACATTTAGAACTAAACCATTTTTTGGTTTTGTTAATGACCTTGTACCCACAAAAAAATAATCACTATATTCCACCAATGAATTCTAATTTAAAAAAATCCATTAAAACCCCACATAGAGAAAAGAGAAACGAAATTATTTTAGTATAGATCACAGACCAACAAAGATATTAAATACAGTCTTTGCTTACCAAATGCACTGAGAATATGCTCAGCCATCAGTTAACCTCTGATCAGATCTACATATGCTTTCACAGTGTGTACAGTAGAATCACAGAACACCGGTATGTGTGTTTAACACAGCTTGGCTTCATGATGCACAGGGCCATTTCAAACAGTTTCCAAGGAAGTAAAGAGAAACTCTGATTACCAGGATTACGGAAAATATGACTTGACTAGTCATTATAGCTCTTGTCATCTTATCACATTAGATAAATATGAAGAAAATATAAAAATAATACGTTTTCACTATAAATATTAATCATGAAGTTTAATGTGATTACTTTTCAGAGGGTCAGGGAAAGGAGAAGGGAAGAGGGCACAATTTCTTATCACTCTGTTTCTTTTAAAGATGATATATCCCACGGGAAGCCATTGACAGAAAAACTGAAGACAGGAAATTCTCTCCTTCTGAAGCAAGTTTTGGAGAATCTGATTAGGTCTCCCGCTGCAATGCTAGGTATTCCATTTTTGCCAAAGGGCCAGCTATGATGATTAACGTCATTTGTCTGAATCATTACTCTGCACCTTGGTTCAGCAAACACTATGAAGATGGCATGGTAATAAATGACCGCAGGATTCTTCCCTGCTTTGGCCTCTTTTTATCTGCCACCTCTCTACCGTCAGCTCCATCTTTCTGAACCTCTCTGAATCCCCAAAAGGGACAGGGTGTCTATTTGTTTTCCACTAGGTTACCACTCTGTCTATGGTTGTTTGTACTAAAGGGTACAAATTCAATTCATTCTTGTGACATAAAAGCACTGATACAGTAAATTTTTTGCCCAGGAGAAAACAAAAACGAAGTTGCTGAATATAGAATAAGATTTGAAGCACTAGCATCTATGTGGAGAGGCTTTCTGAGCGGTCTTAGTTATCTAATACCATCTTCTCCCCATGTCTCGTCCTGGGAGGACACCCAGTATGCTAAACGTGTATGAAGCGTTCCAGTTAGTGGGTAGAGGGAAAACTGGGAGTGTGCAGCCAGTCCAAACCATAGGCTGGGGCACCGTACACCTACCTTAGGGTCAAGAGAAGAGGGAAGAAGGTTGGTGCGCTGTAAGGTTAATATGCCAGAAGACTTCAACTTTTGAACACAAGAAAAGCATAATAACATCAAACAGTCTGTGGAGAGTCAAACCGGACAGCCCCCGGCAGTGCACGGTCAACACGGAAAAGCAGAGGGCTCGGGATGAAGGAGCTGAGGGCAGCCAGCAGATGAAACTTCCTGAGTGTCAAGTTCTACACCATTTATCCCCTAATTCTAGGAAGCAAGCGTGCGATCTAAACAAGTCAACACATCGGAACATGGCCCCCAGATCTTCGTCTGATTGTGCATCAAGTGACACATTCTGTGTGACACGGAAACGCTTGTTTGACAGATAGCCTTAGCGTGGCAGAGGAACGAGAAGAAAACCACCTCCTCAGTGTGGGAGGAACTCTCGGGTCCAGGCATTTAGAGTGTGATTCCGCTGGTCTCAACTTCTAGTCTGGCTTCCATTTACGATAGAAAGTTTCGTGCCCTAAACTATGTAAACACTCCATGTTTTGGGGAATTTAAATTATGTAAATATCTTAGAGCTTGCTTAGCAGTAACTTTTCTTTGCCAAGGGTAACATGTTTTCCTGGAGCAGCTGCTAAAGAGTGCCAAGTGCTGTAAACCCTAAAGAGTGTTGCCAAGTACCTTTCTCACTCTGGGTCCAAGTCTCAAAAAACACTTAATACAAAATGAATCTGAAATCCTGTAATTGCCCACAATTCCTGGAACATTACCTTGTGTACAACTTCGGTTATTATGAAAATGCTCCATATTCCTGCCAGAAGTTAAGAAGTTACCACTTGAAAATCACTGGCTAATCTAGCCTGTGCTAAGATGGATTTTTAATGAAAGTTTAATGAATGATAAATACTCGTTTCTTGATAAATGTTTAATTATGCCAATAATTACCAACTGCTGAAAACTACTGTTGTGTTAATAATGGCATTTAGTACACAAGCAGTTTCATGAGTCATGGTGCTGTTAAAGATCAGAACTCCATCTGTCTAATGCAAACTAGCAAAACAAAAGTCTAATTAATATTTTGATCAATTTTCTCCACACACTAAAGACTATCAATGTCCTTTATTAAATAAAAAATGACCTATTTTCTCTTTCATGGAGAAAAGGTAAGGGAAACTATTCAGAACCAGTATAGGATTAGTTCACACAAAAAATCAGTTAAACAAAAGAATAGAAAATGAACATTATTGAAATCCAGTGATATTACCTCATTGCATTATCACTTTAATGATTGTTTTCCTATTCCCTGAAGCTATTTTAAAAATGATGACCATTATATTATTTAATGGCACAGGAAGCTGAACTCCCTTTATTAACCAGCTCCCCTGGCCCTTCACAGGTGACTATGAGATCTGCAATCTGTGTTATTACTACATGAGCACGAGGTCTTGCAGGTGAGTGAACTGCTGCGATGTGTATGGGGCAATGACACCTTTCAGGTCTGCAAACACTCAGGGCCCTAGATGGTTAAACTGACCTTGAATCTCGTGAGGATTTATTAATGACTGGCAAGTCATTGTGCTTTAGAGGGACCAGGTGTAGAAAGCCCTGCTTTTCTGGCACGGAGTCACTCCACTGGGTAAGTTGCCATGTTTGGGAACACAACACTGGGGTAGAGCATGGACAGGGTGGTGAAACTTCCCTAAGACAGCAGCAGAATAGGGTCTGGGGCCCGCTAGGCAGGGCTCTTCCTACCCCACCACACTGTCTTCTTGGAAGGCTTTCCCCCTTCCCCACTCTGTTAAAATGAGAGTGGGTCTCAGAAGCATACCCAGGCGTGTCCTGCCACTCCGGGATGCCTTCTGCGGCCACCACTTCCACGCGAGCCCTTGAGAGCAAGGACTGCTCCTCCTTGTACTTACATGACCTCTAGTATGTCACCGGGCCAACAGTACACAGTCAAAGGGAAGTTTGCTGAACTGAATAGACTTCTAAAGCATTTCTTTTTCAATACCTTATTAGCCTGCAGAAATTTGAGAAATGTGGCATGTATAATAAATCCCAGGCTAACAATTCATTTCTTCAACAATTCACATTTTAAAAGCAAACCAAATTCTGCAGATAATTCTCAATTATATTTAGACAGAATCTGTGAAAGCCATAATTTAATCTACAATGTGATTTATGGAGATATAATCTCAATCCTTTAGATAATAATGTATAATAATAATGTATAATACTTTTCAACTGATAGAAGTGAAATCTAATGTATAGCTCTGATTGTTGCTAGCAGCTATTAAATCCAGTGAAGTTCATGGATAAAATTTTTAAATTTCCAATGTGAAAATTCACAATTCAGGCAGATGAATAAACTTGGCATGATCACGGTTTTTCTTTTAATAGTCTATGACCACCCAGTCCAAAAGATCATGTCTTTTGAAATAAACTTTTCTCCCAGGTAAACTTGTTTTATGTAACTCTTATTGGACATATGTAATTTTGGAAAGGCTCTTCAATGTTTTATTGTTGCCATTTGCACACACTTATGTGAAAACTCTTCTCTATATTTTTAATGGAATGCTCATGATTGGACATAACACACATTCTTCATAACATTTCTTAAGCGAAGCAGCCTTTGTTGCAAGAATTTATCCTTCATTTTTCTGTTTTCTTATGGACTTTGAGTTCGAAGCTACTTCTTGTTACCACAATTGCAGCTGTATGACATTCTAAGATATCTGTTCACTGTACTCATGCATGTTGGCAATGGTTTGCACAAAAAATGCAGCAAACCACAGAAACCAGCAATAAACTATATGCTAAAACTGGCACCTGCAGGGAGCTGAAGAAATGAAGCACTTCCAGGGACACACACACACACAGACACACACACACACACTGTCCTGAATGAAGGTGGTGAGCGTGCTCGCCCATCCCATGCCCAGGGCAGCACGGAATCTATGCAATGAGAACGAACACCTAGCTTGCCCTGACAAACAGCTACCAGTTGCTAGTGCTTCTTAGTGGAGGGAAAGAGATCCAGGGGTATAAGAGGAGTATTGATAACTCCTGCTCTCTGGAACGAAACTGAACATGCCACTGCTTTTGGGTTAATGTAAAAGAGGTGAACCAGGCTATATAAAACATTCATAATAAACAGTGCCTGAGCTGTAATAACACACCACATTGTTTCAGAACTCCTATCTTTCGAAGGTCGACAGCTCAATGAAAGCGTCTTGTGAACTTTGCCTTATTCACTGGTATGTATTTGTACATGTGTGCATATGAACAAACGAACATGGAAAGCATGACATTTTTGCAATGAATTTTTTTGAGTCAAACAAAAAGAAGCCCTATAGTATGTGCATTTAGATAAAAGGGCCAGTCTTTATTCTGATATCCAAGACGTTAGCTGTGCTAATTTTATTAGTGACTACAACAAAGGCACCTGAAAATACAGCCGTAGGAACAAACCAACTAATTTCTGTTGGCAGAATCCTGCTACAGATTTTTAGCTATTCTAACAAAATAAACGGTCCAACCTAAAAGTACAGTCTAACGTAAGAGAGGGTGCATCACGCACAATCATCCATGTTCACAGATGCAGAGCCCTCCTTTCGACTAGGTCGGGAGACAGACACATGTAAAGACAGGATGGGACAACCTAAAGAAGGTCTGTCTCTCTGACACAGGTGCATACACCCTCAAAGGCACAGACGGTTGCATTTTCTTGGGCGCTCACATTTTTCCTGCGGAGGACTTGCCTCTCAAGGGCGGGCCCACGCCCTGCCCTCCTATCTCAGTACCTAGCAGAGTTCCTGCACATTGAAGTTCAGTGTTGCCTAAAGTTGGTCCGGGGCCCAACGGCATCACAGTCACTTAGAGGCATCTGTGTAATGTACATTTTAAGTCTGTTAGGAGCTGAAATGTGTCCCCTCAAACTCCTGTGTTGAAGTCCTAACACCCAATACCTCAGAATTTAACTGTATTTGAAGACAGGGCCTTTAAAAAGGCCATGAAGGTAAAGTGAGGTCATTTAGAGTGGGCCCTAATCGAATGTGACCAGGGTCCTTACAGGTGGAGATCAACACATACAGACGGGAAAGACACAGGAAGACGTCATCCACCCGCCGAGGCGAGAGGCCTTGGAAGCAGCCAGTCCTGCCCAACACAGTGGCCTCAGACTGGCTGCCTCTAAAACGTTGGTAAAATCAACGCCTGCTGTGTAAGCCGCCCAGCCCATGGTGCTGTCAGGGCAGCCCTCGCAAACTGATACAGGGCCCTGCTCTAAGAATTTCCGGAGTAAGGCCTAGAAATATGTAGTTTAATGAGTGTTCATGTTTTGTAAAGAAAACACAGCTTTCTGAACGAGTAAATACTCAAAATTGGAATCTTCCAGGACTGCAGTAACCCAGCAGAGGCCAGGACAGACAGAACTGCTCATCACATCTCTGCTCCTTGTGCACTGCCTTGCACTCACGTTCCCACTGCCATGGTAGGGTGCAGCAGTGCGTTCCGTTACAGGCTCTACAGGAAGGTGCTGTGGAAAGTACAGGGTTATTCTGACCACCTCTTGTGGGCAGCAGCTACAGCTGACCGTCTCATTCTTCTGGAAGCCCTGTTTCTTTGACTTCTCACCCTGCTCCCTCTCATTTCCTTCCATCTCACTGACCACTCCTTCTTGCCCTTCTGTGCTGCCACCAGCCTCGTCTGACCTTGAATTCTGAACCCTCTCTCGTCTCTCCTCACACTCCCTCCTAAGATGACCTCCTCCTACAGCTACTGTTTGCCCCAAACCAGAGAATTAGAGATCAGATGGTAGCAACACTTCCACATCACTCAAGATGGAAACTTAGTAGTCCTTCCCTGCCAACCCTCCCTACCTTCCACATCCAACCCACTAGCAAGTTCCACCACGCGTGTCTCCAAAACGCATCCTCCATCCTACTCTGTGCTCTATCCCATGGCTACACCCTTAGCCTGGACCACCTGGATTGCTCCTGTCTCCCAGTTCTACCTTTGGTCCTCCCAATCCATCCTCCGTAAAGGAGAAAGGGTAAATTCTTGCAATTAAAATTTGCTCTTGGAATCCCAGGGATGAAAACCCACAGCTCTTCCCACTGCCTATGCAGCATCCTCTTCCTTGCCTCCTTTGGCCACACCATTTGGATCACTCATTGCTGTGAATGTGTTGCAAAGGTCTTTGTGGTCAGTTGCTTCTGCGTGAAATGTTTTTAAGCTCTCATCTCCTTGAATAGCTTGTTCCTTGTCTTCCTCAGACAGCTCTTCCAGAATGAAGGTACAATACAACCCCCAGTTCCTGCACAAGCGTCTGTGACTCTCCATCGCAGGCCATATACCGCTTTCTTTGACTCTTGGCCTTGCCATAACTTGCAGTTATTTTATACTTACTTATATGTAGAATGCAAGCTCCATGAGGGAAGGATGACAGTGTTTACTGCACTTCACACAGGGACTGACACCCAGTTGATGCTCCACAAATGTCTGCTGAGTTAATGGATGAGCCACTGTAGCTCAACTTGATCAGGGCTGAGAGCACCCAGAGAAGCAGTCATCGACTTAGCCAAGGAAATCCTTTTATCATCAGGTATAATCTATGCTCAAAGTATTTGCTGAGGTATGCATGTGGCCAATCACATACCACTAATAACCATGGCAGTTATTTGGAATCAACAGCAGCAGAATCAACATCACTACCTATTGAACTGCACTTCCAAACGGTTTGTAAGAGTTGCTGGTCACTGAAAACATCTTAGATCAATGGGTTACTAAATCAAGCTGTACTGGTTTGAAAGAGTTCTAGATTTATACAATTGTTTATTCTTGTGTTTCATATAGCAAATTTTATTGAAATTATGGATGCAATTAATAACTATCTCTTCTGATATGGTATTACTAGTGGATTCTACCTTACCAATTCAAAATTTTCACTTGATATTCTTCGGAGGATGAGGTATGTGCAGATAATAAGAAATACAATAATCTGGATTATCATCCATGACTCAGAAGATTTTGTTACAAAGGAATTCTGTGGGATTATGCCAGTTGATGCTAAGTTTTCAATATTTTATTATCTTTGTCTATGAGTACTAATAATGCTTTTTGTTATAATATTAGGATATACTCAATGCGGAGATTAGCAAGATTAAAGAGATTTTAGGTAAACATTTTTGGGCATCTGTCGCATATTACAATATATTAAAAAATGCCTTCTTCGTCGTCTCTTGACTTAACAGAATGTTGTCACATTTTCTGTTTGGGCAAGACAGAACTGCTCATCTTCCCCTCGCGGCCCATCTGCTTTTTGCCCAAGCTGCTTGCAAGACAACACTCTCAAGTGAGAGACATGTTATATGTAGTGGATGTTAATACAATTAACGCCGTGTTATTTACAACAAACTGAAAAGCTTACACATCTCACCAACCATATAGGATAATCACTCTTCACTGAACACAACTGAAAGAATTATTTGAACAACATCCAGGTTTTGCTAAGATCTCATTTAGGAGGCCAAAGGGGAACAGGTATCCTTGGCAGCGTAATGACTAATTACTACGTTCGAAGGGTGAAAAAGCTGAAAAACATCAAGGCATCTGTACCATCACACTGTTTTGAGTAATTGCCACAAGTAGCATTAGGAGAAGCCAGTTTTAAAAGCAGCTCTTTCTTCCCCTATACTAAACTCTTCAAAGGAATTGCTTTTATAACACACAAGCAAAATGCTTTCACATATAATGCCTTTGCGGGAGAGATGGTGGGGAAAAGGTGGGAAGGGAAGGGAAACCAGTGGTGAAGAGTGTGAAGTGAAATGTTGTATACATTGCACAGATCCTTCAAAATCAACATGGAGCACACCACGTGAGCTGCCACATTTATAACCCTATGCTGATATTCAAATTTTCTGTCTTAAGCTAAAGAAAGATTGAATACCCTGCTGTTGTGTGGCCAAGATTGAAGAGGTGTCTCACTGACATTGTTCAAAGTTTATGAAAATATATGAATGCTCAAATGTCATTGGCTTTGCGCCTCCAACAGACTGTGGTTTTATGAGAAATCAGTCTTTTAATCAAAATGATTGAATACCTTAAGGTCGAATCCAAAGATATCAGTTAATATCTAGAAACGTGCTATTTCTGCAAATTTTGCCAAGCTGTACATATTGTGGTATATTTTAAAGTGTTAATTTGTGCATCCCATATTGAAAATTGATCTTGAGTTTTAGCTTTTTGTCAAGCAAAAACATATGGTTACAAGCTCTATGCATTTTACGTGACGGCTGTTGAAGCTGTCACATGTGCAAACTTGATAACCGATGTGACACATACGCAAATAATTTGCTTGTTTAGTAACAATTCAAAGATTCATTATTCATGCAAACACACATTTTTTTAAATGATCAGATGGAAATAGTCTCCGTTTTGTACAACCTAGTCTGGTTGGTGTGCAAACTCAGATAAAATAAAGCTGGAAACTAAGTGGTATTAAACAAATCCAAGAATATGGGTATTTTCAGATAATTATTGAACCAGATGGTGTTTTTTGTTAATTCTGCCATCAGTCTGAGAACTTGATGTCTTACATCTGCACTTGGTAAAATAAATTTTACCACTGACATTATTTCAGTTTTCTTAAAATACTTCAATCAGTTTTAAACCAAGATTTGCAAACATCTGCCATAGTACATGCCTATGAAATTATTCAAGATAATTCCTTTAAAAATATACACCATTACACAGAGCTTTAAATTTATCACCCTTTAAACTAAATTTTCAGAATTACTAGTTGAAATGTTTAATAAAAAGGAAAATAGGAATAAGATAGCACATTTGAAAATGAACATGGTTAATAGGTCACAAAAAGTGTTGTTTCACTTGGAGAGCCTATCTTGGAATTTCACACTACATTATTTCACAGTCCTAACAGAGAGAAAAATTCAATACATTTTTTCCTGTATTCTTTAGGTACATTTTCTGTGTGGTGTGAATAAAGGATAATCCAAAGACATAGATGATAAAGGAATAGTATCTGCAAGTAAATTAATCAGTCCTAACAGAATTCTGCCCTCTTAAATGAGCAGACTTTCAAATACACCTGAAACCAGCATACCACTTTTAGGCTCTTTTTCAGAGACCCAAATAGGAGCTCTTGAAAACATAATTTGAACTCTCCAAATAGCCTAACTTCTTTGTCCTCTCATGACAGCCTACAAACAAAATCTTATTTTCCAACGGAATCATGAACTCACATTACAAATTCTGAGGATAAGCTGGAGATTCCCACAGGCTCTCCTTTTTCCTTCTTCTTTTCTTTCTCAAACCTAGGCCTTTAAATCAAAACTTGCCCCATAACTTAGCACAGTGCATTCTGAAAAGAGGGGACTCAATACATGTCACAGGTTGACCAAAACTAACCCACCACAAACTAGTAAAATTACAACGGTAAATAACTTTGATCTATTTCAAAGTTCAACGGCAACAGTAGTGCATGAAATGAGCTAAATATAGTAACCTAATGAAGAGTTTCCCACTTTACAGTAAGTTCTATTGAATGTGGAAAATGATTGAATTAACTCTGTATCACCAATACTTGCATTCACATAGGTGCTCAGATATCTAGAGGGGCTGACAATTCACAACTATAATTAGAGAAAGCTGACTTCTGGCCGCTCTGGGATGAAGGAGTGGGTGGTCAGGAGGAAGTGGCCAGCTGTCAGCAGTTAAATCAGAGGGTTGATTAGTTACCCCCAAGAATTTGGCTGATTCACTCTGATTTACTTAGACAGGTAGTTATTAAAATTTGCTACCATTAATTACTAATTAACTTATATGATACATTATATTACATGTAATATACATACTATTAATTATAATTAGGATATATCACTAGTATCAGTTTATAATTACATCTGTTAATTAAAATTAATGGTAGCATATGAATAGTTAAATCGAGGCTTTTTATTAATATATGACATACACTAAGTGGTAATTTTATTTTAAGTTCAGGGTACATGTGCAGGAATGCGGGTTGTTCCACAGGTAACATGGTGGTTTGCAGCACCTGTCAGCCCATCAGCTAAGTATTAAGCCCAGCATACATTAGCTATTTATCCTGATGCTCTCCCCACCCCTCCACTTCAGGCCCCAGTGTGTCTTGGTCTCCTTCCTGTGTCCTTGTGTTCTCACTGTTCAGCTTTCACTTATTAGTGAGAACATGTGGTGTTTGGCTTTCTGTTCCTGCAATAGTTTGCTGAGGATAATGGCTTCCAGCTCCACCCAAGTCCCTGCAAAGGACATGATCTCACTCCTTTTTATGGCTGCATAGTACCCCATGGTGTACATGCATCACATTCGCTTTATCCAGTCTATCACTGATGAGCATTTGGGTCGACTCTATGTCTTTGCTATTATTAATAGTGCTGCAATGAACATACATATGCAGGTATCTTTATAGTAGAACAATTTCTATTCTTTTTGGTATATACTTAGTAATGGGATTCCTGGATCAAATGGTATTTCTGGTTCTAGGTCTTTGAAGAATCACCACACAGTCTTCCACAGTGGTTGAACTAATTTACACTCCCAGCAACAGTGTAAAAGTGTTCCTATCTCTCTACAGCCTCACCAGCATCTGTTGTTTCTTGACTTTTTAATAATCACCATTGACATTTGATAATCGCCATTCTGACTGATATGAGATGGCTAAAATTACCATATGCTAAGTGGTAATTTTTACATGCAGTATTTCACTCATACACTCTTAGGTGGTGCATTCTAATGTTAGGAGTAAATCCAAGTGTAGAGAGGTTAGGCTATTGCCTTAGGCCATGTAACTATGAAATGATATACAGAATTTAAACCCAGCTCTGTCTGAGGAGTGCTCGAAGCCACTCACAGGTGAATGATATTCAAAGTGATTGTGTGGCCCCAACCCCTTGATATTTAGGCTACTTTCAGTAAACAGCACTGTGAAAATATTTCTCTCACTTTCTCTCTCTTGCTCTCATTAAAAGATAAGAAAAATTTAAGGCACTTGATCATATCATCAAGTAAATGTCCAAAAGCTAGGAACCAACGAGCAGCGTTACTGCAGTAGACGCGCGTTACACCAAGTGTTTATGTATTTTTACGCTACTTTGATAGGCAAAAGGGTATATGTTTTTTTCTTTTAAAAAAGAAGTTTGCATTTGTTAATTACTAGTTATGATAAATACCCTTCCAGATGTTTGTTAAAGTTTCTATTTTCTATTTTATGATTGATCCGCCATCTTTTTTACCTATGTTTCTATTGAGTTTGTAGTGTTTTTCCTATAGATTTAATGATAATGTGCTCTTTATATAAAAAGATATAAAATTTTAATGTATTATTTGATGACAAAATGCTTTCTCAGTATTCTAGTTGCCTTTTTGTTCTGGGAACTTCTGATATACAGAATGTACCTTATCACAGAGCTATAGCTATTAATCAGTTATTGTTATTTCTTTTATAAATGTTCAAATTCTGAGAAAGTTCTCTCATAAAATTTGGTTTAATTATATTTCTGTACAGACTTTTATAATTTAAAAAAAAATTTTAACTCTAGTGAATCAACTTTTATCTTTGTGAACTATATCCAATAAGAATCTAAATTGACTCTGTCAAACTGCTATCCTGATAAGTCTCATACAATTTATTAAATATTAAATAATATTTCACTTTTACATTGATTTGTGAGTTCTCTTTAAGAATGTATAATGGACCAGGCATGATGGCTGATATCCATAATCCCAGCACTTTGGGAAGCGGAAGCATGAGGATACCTTGAGGTCAGGAGTTCCAGACCAGCCTGGCTAACATAGCGAGAGACCCTATCTCCAAAAAAAAACCCAAAAAATTAGCCAGGGGTCAGTGGTGAGTGCCTGCGGCCCCAGATACTCAAGAGGCTGAGGAGGGAGGATCACTTGAGGCCAAGGAATTTGAGGCTGCAATGAGCCATGACTGTGCCACTGCACTCCAGTCTGGGCGACAGAGCAGGACCCTGTTTTTATTTATTTTTTAAATAATGTTTAAAGTATTATATAAAACACACACACAAATATAAATACATATATATTAATTTATTACATATAATGGACTCTGCCTGAGCTCAATCTATTTGATGTGCTGCTTTTTTGTACTTTTTTAGAGCTTTGAAATCAGGTGTATTTTGAATCCTGGTTCTGTCATTTAATAGAATTCAGGCAAGGCTCAGTTTTCTCATCTTAAAAGGGGAGAATGGTGTCTACCTCCTATGGCTGGTGTGAAAATTAAATGAGGTGAAATACAGAAGGCCTCTGGGCTCAGTGTCTGGAACACAGTGAGCAATCAGTAATGACACAGATTGCTGTCCTCCAGCCATGGCCCACTGACTCATTATTGTAAATCTGTTTTCATACCTTCTAACTTCAGTTCCTCTGTCCAGGTTTTATTAGGGCTATATCCATAAATTAGACAAGGAAGGACGTCTGTCTTCTCATTCTAAAATGCTGAACACTTTAATTCATTGTCCATGTTTCAAAACTTATTTTTTCAAATACAGGAATAAATTTTTAAAAATGGGTATGGAAAAAGTTATTATTTATCTTTGCTAGAATTGTGAATGGAATTTTCCCACTAGTATTTTTCTAATTGGTTATAGTTATAATATAGAAAGGCTCTTCATTTTGTATATTAGTCTTATATTCAGCAATTTTACTGAGCTATTAATAGTTTAAATTCTCACAGAATCTTCTAGGCATAGAACAAATTATGAGCAGATAACTTTCCTTCTTCCACTAGGAGAAAAATAATATTGGTGATCACATACAATGTTGTTCTTGATTTCCAGGAAACTGTTTCACATTGTAGTACCTTTATGTGCAGGGAATACTTTCCATGAGCCCAAGTGGATACCTGAAATCACAGATAGTACCAAATCCTGTGTGTGTGTGTGTGTGTGTGTATGTGTGTGTGTGTGTGTGTGTATAATGCTTTTTCCTACACACACATACATATGATAAGGTTTACTTTATAAATTAGGCACATGAAGAGGTTAGCAATAACTAATTATAAAATAGAACATTTATAGCAATATGCCAAGATCACTATTCTTGCACTTTTGGGGCTACTATAAAGTAAAATAAGTTTTACTTGAACACAAGCACTGTTGACACTGTGACAGTCAATCTGATGGCCAGGAAGGAGACTAAGTGGTATGGTTTGGCTCTGTGTCCCCACCCAAATCTCAAGTCAAACTGTCATTCCCAATGTTGGGGGAGGGACCTGGTGGGAGGTGACTGGATCATTTGGTGATTGAATCAGATTTCCCCCTTGCTGTTCTTGTGATAATGAGTAAGTTCTCATGAGACCTGGTTGTTTAAAACTGTGTAGCATGTGCCCCTTCTTTCTCTCTCTCTCCTGCCACCATGTGAAGAAGGTGTTTGCTTCCCCTTTGCCCTTCCACCATGATTGTAAGTTTCCTGAGGCCTCCCCAGCCAAGCCTCCTAGGCAGCCTATGGAACTGTGAGTCAATTAAACCTCTTTCGTCATAAATTACCCAGGTTCAGGTATTTCTTTACAGCAGTGTGAAAACAGACTAATATAGAAAATAGGTGAGTAACAGGCAGGGAGCCCATGCAGCGAGGATATTCTGGACAAAGAGATGATTCACACCCTGAGTGGGAAAGAGTGGGACTAAGAGAGATTTATCACACTACTTGGAATGACTTGCAATTTAAAATAATTTTAAAAACAACTTAAATAACTGTTTATGAAATTTTCCACTTACTATGTTTGAACCACTGTGACTGCAGGTAACTGAAACTGCAGAAATCACAACCATGGACATGGGCAGGAGGACCAATGCACACGCTTTCGATGCACTGCCAGCTGATTTACGCTGAGTAAAGAAAGTTACTTTCTCATCCCTAGCTGGGTTCCTTATGATTACAAAATTTTACCTTAATTTTCTGTTATTTGAATTTTATGTATTCTGTATGTATTTAAAAATGTAAGCTACCTCAATTTTTTTGTGGGATAAAGAAAATACACAAACACATTCATTTTCTTCCATTTGTAGGGTCATTAGAAAATGGTTTGGTATCCAATATCTCTTTTTGGCATCCTTTGAGATAATTATTTAATCTTCTAATTTAACCTGCTGATGTAATTGAGGAATTTCTAATACTCTATAGTCTTTCAAATGGGTTTGAACAGGTTATTCTATTTCCTGTGTTTTGTTGAGGACCTTCAGGTCAATGTTCTAAATGGGGTTTATGAAACTGGTAATAGAAAAGAATGCAGAGCATCTGAAGAATTAACATATATGAATGCACACAAAGCCTGTCGACTCAACAAATTTACTTCTGAAGTTTTCCAAATTTGCAAAAACTACAATTTCTTTGCCACATAAAACTTTCCAGAAATTAAAAAATAATGTAAAAGAAAGGGTCTCAATTTATTTCTGTATCATTTCATTGATATGTTCAAAGAATATGTCAATCTTAAATTACATAGCTTATTTTCTTAAAAGCACTAAATTTTTAGCTGTTATATTAACATTTATTTCAAACTTTTTGATTTGTAAAGTTTGCCTAATTTCTACCCAAGTAATGTTAAATTTATTAATTTTTATTTTTTCTGTTTCCTACATCATTTATTTCAGCTGTTACTTAATGACTTTATTTCTCCTTTTTTGTTATGACATTGTGGATTGTTATTCAAAATAATTCAATTTACTTTTACTCCCTTCTTTTTCATTTATAAAATTATTTGAGACTGAATTTATTTTTGAGTTCAACTTCAGAAAAATCTTATCAATTATACCGTTCAATGTTCTTCTTTTTGATTTATCATAGATTGCTATGGATTAAACTCTCCCACTCCTGAGAACATTTTCTTTTTGAATTCAATTACAGTTTTCTTAGTGGCCCCCTTTTGCTAGAAATCAGTTAAAGACTCAGGTCCCGGGTCTCACTAGCTGTTATTTCACGTGCTTAGCTGCCACTTGGACAGTGTAGGTAGAGAACAGATAATTCTACCAGGCAGGGCTCTTTCAGAACAACAACTCTGGCTATACTAAAAAGAAACGGGAGCAGTACAGGGTGGAAGCAGGAGGAGTGAGGAGGAGGCTGCCAGTAAGAGGGACGAGAGAAACAGTCACTCGGACCACAACACATGGTGGGAGGAGGAAAAAGTGATCTGATTCCAGATATGTTTTGAAGACCGGTAGTGAGCATTTGCTGACAGCCTGGATATGAGCTACTCTGTTCTTCAAAAATGAAGTGTTATGTACCAACCTGATTTCATCTGTCACCATTAATCACCTTGAGGAATGGCATAGGTTGGGTGGTTGCTGACTAGCACCTACATCTTGGCTACTCCATATAAAATACAGAAAACTCCAGCCCTACAAATCCCCCTGCCAAAACATCACTGGTTCCCTAATCCTCCTACAAGGCAGGCAGGGTCATGTGGGACTTGGAAAAATTTTTTCACACTTTTCTTAAGCTGACATATATTACTAACCTTTAAAAACTGAGCAATTAACCTGAGAGGTTACAAAGTATCCTTCTAGCAGGTATAGCACATGTGGGTAAAGTGATTATATCCACTTAATTATATGAGCACTATATCTGAAAGCATTTTGTAAGTTGCAAAGTCCTTTACAAATACTTGTTATTATTTGTCCTAATCAGTCATATTAATGGTAAATTTCCTACAAATAATTTTACTGAGATCTCAGACAAAACTATACATTTTCTTTCCTGGACCTGAGACATTAGCAGATGCTCAATAAGTACGTATGGAAAGAAAAAAATGGCTGAACTGATTTCCACTGCCACTCAGTTTTATGTATTTCAGCTTAAACTCGAGTCCTTGGTTTTGAGATGGTGGAGGTGTTAGACAGCTGCTTTTTCTGGAATGCAGTGAGCTAATGGGTAAGCTAAAATAAAATTCTACTACTTGGCCTTCAGGGCAATTGTGGTAACAGTGGCTCCAAATGTTCGTACTCCTCCTCTATCTTCAACTTTTCTGACATACTTTGATAAATACAGAGGTATTAATAGTAGTGGCACTGGATAAAAGATGCTAGGATGAAATAAAGTCAATGTGATTTTAGGATAGAAAATCAGAAATAATGACAAAAGTGTAATTTTATAACTAAACCAAGAGAAAACTCACAACTAAAATTACTCACTATTATAACACATTCGGTTGAACTTTTATTGTTGATATCATAAATTCCCTATCTTAGGTGGGCAGGTTGGGACATAGTAACTTTTACTATGGCATTAAACTTCACCTGCTATGTAAGCAAAATGATTCCAAATATGAGTCAGCAGCAGTGCGGTGCAGTCCAACATGGTACCAATACAGTTCTACCTGACATCTGAAGTGTACCCTGTAATACACTCATTACATAGCAATAACATTAATAACAGAAATAGTAAAAGTTGTAATGATTCTTATAGTGAAATAAGCTGAAACTACACAGCGTTTTAAATAACTATAAATTAACATGTAATTGTTGCCATATATTTAACTAATTTTAAGAAGTTAAAAATTAGCCCCAAGTAAAGAAATGAGAAAAGATTCCAGATATCAAGCAGTTGAACCAGGAAATGATCACAGTTTTTGACTCACAGAATAGTGCTCTAGCTCTGCACGAGGAAGCAAAGAAACATCTACCATGTTAACATTCATAAATACGTGGCTTCCAGTATTTGTCCTTATATGGGATTTATGGCACTACTCACAATCAATAACATCAAAAAACCCATTTATAATTATAACATTATGATGGTTTAAAGGTAGTTCCTGTCCATTTTCAGACTGTTGAACATTTTTTTAAGCTGACAAAAAAGCTTTTTAAAATACACCTAACCAAGACCATCAGTTTATGGTCTGTTTTATTTCTTGCCAGTAGATACCATTAAAAGTTATAAAACTGTAACAATTGCTTTCATTTATGTCTCTCTCTGATTACCCTGATAGCTGCAATGTCTGAAGAAGTTCAAAATCTGTAAAGCCTGTCACATTATAGAAACATGTCTCTTTAAACTAAATGTGAAATTCCAGTAATTGAAGTGATAAATCTCATGTTATTTTTTTGCCAGGGTACTTTTGATGAGAACTATAGTAGTAAATTAGGAAATATTCTGTGCCGTTATATCATGGTAAAAAGCCTTTTCATTACCTGTTGTCAGTCACTAGAGATTGGCAAATAACTCAGCTGTCAATCTAGCTAGGAAGCCCAAAGTTCTGTGTGTGATTAATATATATATATATATATATATATTATATTATATATATATGCTCTCCATTATCTTCATATAGTTCTTTAGACAGCTTGGAGTTGTTTTGTTTTTTTCCCTGTACCAGAGCACATCTCATTTATTCAGACACTGAGTGGAGATCTTGGAATATTTCATTTTTTATAGCTTGTTACGTGTCTTCTTGTTTTCAAATGGTATATGAGTGTAACATTTCAATAAGTATAAGCATTGATGCCCTGACTGCTGAGAATAATTTTACACATGGTACAGACTTAATCAAATTACTAATAACTGTTAGGTCCATTTTGTTATTGACTTTTCCCCTAAAATATTTATTGCCTTATACTTCTACTTTAGAAGTCTATTCTTCAGGATTTCTTCAGATCACATGAAAATATTCTACAAATTATATCTGTTTCACACTATTCTGCATGACAGCAAAAGGTAAAAGTGAACATTAGTATTCTCCCCAAATTGGCTGTCTATATGGATATGGAGGTGGGGAAAGGAATGTAGAATCTACTGTTTAAATTAAAACAATTAATCCATTCAGGTTCCATCAACTTCCATTGTTATTTGTCTCAGTTCTTAGAACTAAGTAACAGGATGTATGTTTCTTAAATTACTATGAAATTTCCAACTCATTGGTGTGGAATAGCTATAATTGTTGGAGCGTGGCATCCACAAGCTGACTTTCTATTCATCTGCACAGTCCTATCCAATTCTTAAGTGTTTTAAAGAAAAAAAAATAGTAATACAAATAAATTATTTTAAAGTTTTACTTTCAATTTGTAGATTTTTCTTTTTTAAAACAAGTAAATGTACTTGAAATATCTATGGAAAAGATTAATGGAGACAAAGTAACTCATGTCCTTTACCCTCAATACACTAAAATTCATTTATCACACATTTTATTTTGGTCAATGGTTTTAAAATGGTCAAGAAAAAAAATTTAAGAATCTGACCACTTAAAAGGGCAAGTGACAAGATTAGAAAAATCATTTATCTGAAATGAAAAGACTGATTTGGTTAAGAATGTGCAGTTGTGTGTATCTTTATTAAAGGCAAACTCAGAGTTACTTGAAGGAAGATAAAAGGATACAAAAAGAAAGAAGAAAATGGCTTGACCTTCAAGAAGGGGTAGAGATGACTTAGATTGGAAGAAATTAAAATGGGGGCACTTAGTGTCAGCCAGAAGCTGAGAAAAGGACAAAGGACCATCTTAGAAGGAAGGAAACATTACAAGATTTTATATTTGGAACAGCAAACTCCACAAAAAGTTAAATTGGTGACCAGGTACTTAATTGATACATGAAAGTTATAATTTCTTAAGATCCCCAAATCCCTATGTAAAAACTTGGCCTATTTTCTCAAGAAAGGAAAGCTTTAAAATACTGAGTAGATAAACACTGGGTGACCCTACTGATCAGTCCACACTGTTTTTAACCCCTCTTACGTCCTCAATAAGCTGGGACCAAGCTACCTCAAACTGCCCAATTCATTTGGTAGCAGTTACATGAAGTTGAAGGTTTTTTCTTAGAAAATATAAACTTTCTATAGGATTTGACCTGCTATCTTAGGACTTTTTGGTGACAGAAATGTAGTAAATGAATTTCCTCAAAACTCAAGCTAAACAGAAACAGTACTGCATACATTGAGGTACTGAACCTGAACATGTTCTGGCTGTCATTTATTTGTAATTTGTAATTCTAGAAGGCAAAAGTCAAGGAAACACAGTAGATAAAAACATAAGGCAAGCAGTACACTGGCTTAATTTATTTTTAGAAATTGCATGCACTTTAGAAAAAGGTTCCTCAGAGCCCTTTAGGGGTACCATGGTGGTCCTGCAAAGAAGTGGGCACATGCAGGCCGGTGGCATGCATAACTTTTCTGCCTTTGTACTTTGATGGAATAAATTATGCTCCCTCAAGTCACGACAGCAATACTCTCCAATTAACACACATTTCACTACATGTGAATGTTTCTGTTTTTACCTTGCTTCATAGGCAAAATTCCAGAGAACATTTCTGCGGGCTTTCCTTCCTCTAGTAACCAAGCCACATGTTTTTCTCTCTTAGACAAAACCTTTTAGGGGCCTTTTTTTATTAGAGGAAGATAAAGGAAGAAAGAAAAAGGTGTGCTGTAAGTAAGCAGAGATTCTTTTCTTTGCTGCCATTTGATTTTGTCATTAAGAGTGCAAAGGAAAAGAACAACTACTCATCACTTAATAAATACGGATCTACAACAATTCCTGCTGTGAAACATCATGTCTTTTCTAAGAAAGAGAAAAATGAGTTTCTCTCAAACCTTTACTTGAATTTGCACAGAACACACTTTCCTACAATTGCCCACATGTCACTGCATCTATTTTTCTTTTTAAATCAGGCATTAAATATGCATCCTGACTCCCACATAGGCGATCTACAGCACAGCAAAATGACTGTGTACTCAATTATAGGCTAAATAAATATAGCAAATATTAAGAAAAAAAGTTTCATACGCTATGGTTATCAGGCGCTATCTCTTGTTCAGTATAGAATTAGGTGTTCTATGTCCGTTATCACAGTGGCACACGCTATGTGCCTCCTACAAACCATTTTTTTTTTAAAAAGGACCTTTTTTATCATCAGTAATACTGAGTTAATTTGAAAAACAAAATAAAACCAACAAAACTCTCTAAGAAGCCAGTAGCTGAATTTAGAAAAATGTATGATCATAAGATTTATTTGAGTAAGATAAACCATTCATGAAATAAGGTATTTATATAATCTCTTTACTATTACAAAATTAGGTTAACATTTCTACAAAATATGGAATTGCCAAATAGTAAATTCACAACAAAGTTGGAAAAAAAATGTTCCACAGTAAAGGTTTTGGAATAGGCAAATTCTACCAAGATGTATGATCGGTTGGAATACTGGGGTCAGAACTGCTTCATAATAGAAGAATAATAGAACCTTTCTATTATTATTAGTCTAATTCAGATTTTCAATAATTTGGAAAAAATACTTTTATTTGAAGTCATGTCTATGAGTCTTTGGCCAAGTGTAGTAAAACTGGAAAAGACAATGTTTGGGGTTAAAATGATTACAAATCATGTAAGCACTGTACACTGCAGATACTCCCAGAGCCTGCTATACACCAGGTGTGTAGCAGGTGGTGCTTAAAGTCCTGTGATGTTCATCTCAGCGAACTCAAAAAGTGTAGGAAAACAGATTTCAGTACAGGTGCCCAAGGACAGCAGAAATGGAATGCATTGATGATACACTCTACAATGTGAGAGCTCAATTGTCACGTCAAACAACTGTAACAGAGCGTTAGTGTTACAGATTTATGTTAATATTTAAATATATCAATAAACAGGTGGAAACTTGTTTTTGCAGGTTTAAAAAGAAGAGTTTTAATATGTCACATGATAAATACTTAAACACAAAATAGGAATTTAAATTCTACTATTCTCAATGACTGTAAATTTTGCTAGGCTATTAAAAAAATCTTCCTAAACACTTGCTAGAAAAAGTCGATTTGTCATTGGGCTAATTTATACATAAAGTATTTCAAACAAATATACCAAATTTGGCCTCAATAGTTTTAAATTTCTCCTTATAAGCCTTTTCAAAGTAGAACTGTAATGCAAGTTTAAAATACATTCAATTTATAAAAATGGGACCACTTAAGTAGAGCTTCTTTTGACATTATAAGAATACTGAGACATCACGCCTGTAATCCCAGCACTTTGGGAGGCCGAGGCGGGCGGATCACGAGGTCAAGAGATCGAGACCATCCTGGCCATGGTGAAACCCCGTCTCTACTAAAAGTACAAAAAATTAGCCGGGCGTGGTGGTGCGTGCCTGTAGCCCCAGCTACTTGGGAGGCTGAGGCAGGAGAATTGCTTGAAACCGGAAAACAGAAGTTGCAGTGAGCCGGGATCAGGCCACTGCACTCCAGCCTGGCCATAGAGTGAGACTCTGTCTCAAAAAAAAAGAAAAAAAAAGAAATATTCAGCAATCACTTTATTATTTTTTCACCCATGATCTATGACTTCTCGCTTAGATCGTGTTTAGGGTTCCTAAAGTCTTCTCTAGAAGAGATTAATTATATTTTGCAAAGAAGTGGGAAGACCTAATTCATTTGATATGTTTATTTCACAACATTTCTAAAGATCTTAATTTGTGTTTCATGTACAGATGTCACTCTAGTCATCAGCCATTGGTCAGTGTCATTTTCATTTTAGTGAGGGAGACCAGAATGACCATCTTACCTCATGGCCTGGCCTGGCCACTTAGCCTGCGGAAGGGTCAGGGCTCCTGTCCTTTAGGTTTTGTCACTTTAGTCACTAAACATGTGCCATCCACCGTCTCTTTCAGCTCATTCTCCACAAGCAGTAGCCAGGTAACAAACAGTACAGGGAGTCAGACATAGAAAATCTTCCAAAAATCAGAACTTTAGTATATCTTATTCTTTCAAGGGGGAAAAAAACTTTCCAACTTAGCATCTGGACCTAAAAATGAACACTTAACTGGAACAAGGTTTCTTAAAAGAAGAAAAAGTATTTCTTATTACTTTAGTTTTCTGTAATTTCAAACCTGAGAGTTTTGTATAAAATGCTTGAAAAAGAAATAGCCAGTATCAGAAGTATGCTAAAAGTTGAACAGTAGTTAGCCCCTCTGTTGAAAAGGAGATTGAAGGAAGCACTGAGATTTGATGATGCGAGGCACTGTCAGGAGAGAAGGAGAAAAGAGAAATAAGGTAGAAACTCACTTTTGCATGCTGTTTTTTGTTTATTTGTTTTGTTTTTTTTATACCCAATCTTTGTAAAAGCCAAGATTAGTGGTAGACAGGACTTGTCTGTGAATCTTAGGGAGATTTTCATAAGGATCACCTTTGCCTGTATACGCCCTCCAACTGCAAGGAACACAGAAGATTCACTGTGTCCCCAGTGAATCCTCCGTTCCTTGATATTTCATGTGAAATCTAGGGGTCCTTTTAGTGTCTACTGTATCCTCTCACACTTACCTGTACTCTCAGAGCACTTTGTCTGGCAGCCTCATGTCTGCAGAAGCATGGCAGTACTATTCCAGCTCACAGACTCAGAACAAAAGGTGAGGCAGACAGTGTGCTCTTTCATGGCATTTCAAACAATCAATTTCATCTCTAACATGCATGCATACTTGCTCAGTTCATAAATAAAACCAAATTTACCTTATTTGAAAAAGGATTAATTCATCTATGTAATAGTAAAAAACTCTGCCATGTACCAATGAAAAGTAACATGAACTCATCATTTTTTATGGCTGCATAGTATTCCATGGTGTATATGTGCCACATTTTCCCTGTCCAGTCTATCATCAATGGGTATTTGGGTTGGTTCTAAGTCTTTGCTATTGTAAACAGTGCTGCAATGAACATTCATGTGCATGTGTCCTTATGATAGAACGATTTATAATCCTTTGGATATATACCCAGTAATGGGATTGCTGGGTCAAATGGAATTTTTATTTCTAGGTCCTT
>CAUYLZ010064416.1:0-25533 GCA_963573645.1 Pithecia hirsuta
CCTAGAAGAAAACCAAGGCAATACCATTCAGGACATAGGCATGGGCAAAGACTTCATGACTAAAACACCAAAAACAATGGCAACAAAAGCCAAAATTGACAATAGAAACTCTTTCACTGGGAGTATAAATTAGTTCAACCATTGTGGAAGACAGTGCAGCTATTCCTCAAGGACCTAGAACCAAAAATATTTGACCCAGCAATCCCATTGCTGGGTAGATACCCAAAGAATTATCAGTCATTCTATAAAGACATATGCACACGTATGTTTATTGCAGCACTGTTCACAATAGCAAAGACTTGGAACCAACCAAAATGCCCATCAATGATAGACTGGATAAAGAAAATGTGGCACATATACATCATGGAATACTATTCACCCTTAAAAAGGGATGCATTGATGTCCTTTGCAGGGTCATGGATGAAGATGGTAACCATCATTCTCAGCAAAATAACACAAGAAAAGAAAACCAAACACCATATGTTCTCACTCATAAGTGAGAGTTGAACAATGAGAACACATGGACAAAGGGAGGGGAACATTGTACACTGGGTCCTGTCAGGGGCTGGGGGACTAAGGGAGGGATAGCATTAGGAGAAATATCTAATGTAGATGATGGGTTGATGAGTGCAGCAAACCACCATCGCACATGTATACCTATGTAACAAACTTTCACGTTCTGCACATGTATCCCAGAACTTACAGTATAATAGAAATAAAGAAAAAAAATTAAAAAAGAAAACATAGAAACATAATTGACCACACTAAAATTTTTTAAAAGATGAGAAATTAAATGATCATCTGTATAGAAGCGTTAAGGCATTTGATAAAATTTAACAATTTTTAAAATATGAAATAAACCCTCTTAGAAAACTGGAAAGAGAAGAAAATTTGATTAACCTTACTGCAAATAAAACAGAAACACACAACATTCTTAATGTTGAAAAGTAATGATTAAGCCATCTTCACTGCTTTTATTCAGTATTGTACTGTGGACCCCAGGCTCTTCAGTAATAAAGGAAAAAATAATATGTAATATATTATGTATAATATATATTTTATCTATATATTACATATATATGCATTGAAAGGAAAGAAACAAAACTCTTATTATTTGCAGACAATATTGTCTACTCATTAGTGTTTCTCTAACTATTCATGAAGGGCCAGTTTCCTTTCTAATTTTTCACAGACTAATACTTTTGACAAATACAATGGCAATTAATAGAGAAGGGAAATTTTGAAAAGACATACAATGTACAAACCAGAATTTTTATTATTATATTTGATAGATGTAGATTTGCTCCATCAACTTGCTTAAAAAGTTTCTAAACTTCTGGTCACAGTTTATCTTAGTTATCACAGGAATTTGCTAGTTTAGGAGCTAGCACTGGTTCATGCAACACATATTGAGTGACACTGATCTACATAGACAACTCCCACCAAAAAATTCATGTCGGATTCTTAAAATTAGTAAGAGAATTTAGCAAAGTGGCTGTGTTTAAGATCATATCACAAAAATCAATTACATTTATATATACCAGCAGCAAACCAAAAATATGTATAAAAGTATTTACAAATTAGCATAAGAAAATTTATCTAGGGAAAATCTTGAATCTATATTGGAGTATATTAAAGAAGAACTAAGTAAAATGAAAAAATATACTATATTCATGGACAGAAAGAATACATTTTATTTTGATGTCAATTTTTCACAGATTGATTTATAAACTCAGTGCAGTAATAAATGAAACCCTCTTTTATTCCTAGTATTGAGTTCTGTCTCTCACTTAATCATCGTCCTAGGAACTTATCAATTTTGTTGAATTTTTCAAGCACCAAATTTGGCTTTTAAGATTTTCTCTGTTTATTTACTATTTCAATGGTTTCTGCACTTATTATTATTTCTTTTCTTTTTACTTACTTTGGTTTAAATTTGCTCTTTTGTTACCACCTTCTTAGGATAGAAGCCTATCTCACTTATTTTAAGCTGCTTTTCATCTTAATATAAGCATTTAAAGGTATAAATTATCCTCTAAACCCTGCTGTAGTTATATCACATACATTTTGAATTATATTTTTATTATCTTTCAGTTTAGTTTTCAATTTCCTTTATGATTTCTCCACTGATGCATAGATTATTTGGAAATATGTTGTTTACTTTCCAAATATTGGAATTTTTCTCCACACATTTTAAAGTTATAATATTTTTTCTAATTCCAAAATAGTCAGAAAATACACTTATAGAATTTTAATTTTTTAAACTGTATCTCCTTAAATATGGTGGTTTTTTTTATTTTGGATAATGTACCACCATGTGCACTTAAAAAGCATATGTATTTTCCAACCATTGAGTACAGCGTCTTACAAATGTTATTAAGGTAAGGTGTCTGATAGTGTTGTTCAGATCCTATGTGTTTTTACTGATTTTTGCCTTCCCCATGGAGGGACATTTGGTGAACATTTACGTGGGACACAAATGTTCTCCCAGTCTGATTCCATTTGAGATGGTTATACACACCATACTCTTCCAAATCTCCTTGTCATTAATCTTCCAATCTTATTGTTTCTACCAAAGCATTACCCATAGCTTCTCAATCAGTGTGAGTCAAACCTCTGACAATTCTCCCTCCAGGCATAGCAATAAATCAGTTGTACTCCTGAAGTTCTGCCCAGTGCGAGGGAGAATTTTCTTTGCTTCTTTGCTTCTTGCATCTTTCAGAGCCACCCAGTGAATGGAACCAAAATGCTACAGCAGTTTGCTTTGGGATGGTAGTTGAGACCACCCAAAAGCCATGTTCAAATTGTTCTTCCTCAGCCAGTTGGTGACATGGAACTCTGCATTTGCTTACATGTATCAGCTGATGACAGGATGGAAATACAGAAGAATTTGGTTCACTGCAAGTATGAGTTGCCTGATTATGTAACTAAATTAAGTCTGGGTATATCCAAATGTAAGGCTTTGTGAATAAAATAATTCCCATTTTGTGATGGGCAGTTCAATTCAGATGGTTAAGTGAGGACTCACAGTAAGAGGTTTGGGCTTATAGCAAATCAGAACCTATTTCTCGAAAAGAAAATAGTTGTTTGGCAAATAAAGCATATCTTTGCTCCAAAACCTTAGGGACCTTCACTACAATTCTTCCCTTAGGTCAAGCCCAGACCTAATAAAGCACTGTGATCTTCCACAGACATTTCAAGGACCACAGGAAACAGATCATCAAGGTCAATTGGCAGAGCTTCTCCGCAGCAACATAAACAGCCCAAAGAGGCTTCTTTGCTCTAAGTGCCATCAAAGCTAGAAACCTCATAGGTTATGTCATAACTACTTGAGCAATACACTCAAACATGATAAACATTGCCAACAAAATCCAAAGAAAACCAAAAAGCTTTAAACTTAGTGATAGGGAACTCGAGATGCAGCCATTTATCTTTAATTTGGAAAAGGATATTACAACTTATCCCGGAATACTGGATATCCAGAAAATTTCCTGATGTGAAAGGCTGCTAAATTTTCATGAGTATTTTCTTACTCTGGCAAGTG
The DNA here is from genome assembly GCA_963573645.1 of Pithecia hirsuta. NCBI lineage: Eukaryota > Metazoa > Chordata > Mammalia > Primates > Pitheciidae > Pithecia > Pithecia hirsuta. The sequence continues at coordinate 3,545 of CAUYLZ010064416.1, forward strand.
TTTTACTAAGACATGTAGAATACCTGCTACTTCTCAATCACCAAGTCTAATCAGCATGATGTTATTAATACATTGGACCATAATAATGTTATTTGGAATACTGAGATAAATGGTATCTCACAGATAAATGACTGAAACTGAGAATTGACAAAACCCTGAGGAAAACAGTAAAGATGTGCTCCTATGCTTGCAAAAGAAAAAGCAAAATGCTTTTGGTGTTCTTTAATTATTAGAACAGAGGAAAAAGAAAAAAAGTTGTGCTAGATTAATAATTGTGTGCAAGTGCTGGAAGTTATATTGATTTGTTGTAGGAAACCTCATGTGAAACAGCAGATGCAATTGTAGTCACCACATGATTATTTTAATCCATGATCCATATGTATTCTTCAGAAGGTAAACTAAATGTGGATGAACAAGAACAACTACCTCTGTATCTTTCCTTTATTTATTGATATTGTTGATGGTGATACTAAGTTCTGTGAATTTTCTCAGATTGAGGAATTGTTTTGATTTATTATTTTGGTAGGTAAGGGTAATTTTAGAGGCTTTCACTGGTTCTTCTTGTCAAAAGAATTTTAACTCCCTGGGTCAGGAAGCAAATGGAGGAATTCTGGTGGTTGCCACATATGTATAATCCAGCCATATATCTTGGAAATGGACAATCTACAATAGTATTGTAACTGGATTAGTTGCAGATTCTTGGCCTCCCCAAAGATTACGCGGTAGTACAGTTTATTAGGCAGAGTGAAAATACAGCTTCCACGCTGTGGAAGGGGACCTGGAGAGGGTGCGGTTGCAGGCTTGGGCAGCTTGAGCTTTTACCCCTGAGTTGTTCCCTCCCGACTCTTGTTCTTGTCCAATGAGAGGGGTCTTTGCAACCTTCTTCTGGATTAATTGATCTTTGAATTGTTTACCAGATTGGCTACTGTTTTAAAATCCTGCATCACTGAGCCTCCATCACCAGGGGCCACAGGCGGGAAAATTTCCTTCCCTTAAACAAAGCCCTGAAGAGCCAGAGGTGGAAAAAGTAGAAACAAAGCCCCTAGCCAGCCAGAGGCATTCCTCTAACACAGTCCCTCAGTAGGACAGACTAAGAAACTAAACCCAAGGAGAAGAACAGGGGCTTTATCAAGAAATGTAAACCTTGCCAGCTTTTCCCAGCAGGATTTCGGAACTGCCATGGAACCAATGATGGCTCTGTGTCACTCATTCTTCTGCTTTCCAAACGGGGATGTCTTACTGTAGTTATCTTCCTTCTATCCCACCATTGTATGTGGTGGTTAGACCATTTGCATATATATAATTTTTATAAGATCAGGAGTCTTCCCATCAATTGGAGCCACATCCAGACTCAATTGGAGCCACATCCAGACTCAATATATAAACTTTCATCTTTTTGAGTATTTTTGAAATTTTATTTTTTTAAAAAAATAATTACAACTTTATTTCATATTTGGAGGGACATGAGCAGGTTTCTTACCTGAGTATGTTGCATGATGCTAAGGTTTGAAGTACGAATAATCCTGACACTTAGGTACTTTGCATAGTACCCAGTAGTTGGTTTTTCAACACTTCCCCCCTTCACTCACACCCACCTCTAGTGGCACACAGAGTCTATCATTGCCATCTTTATGTCCATGAGTACCCATTGTTCAGCTCCCATTCATGAGAACACTCATGAGTATTTGGTTTTCTGTTCATGCAATAATTCACTTAGTATAATGGTCTCCAGTTGCATCGATGTTGCTGCAAAAGATATGATTTCATTCTTAATGGCTGTGTATTATTCCATAGTATATATGTACCATATTTTCTTTATTCAGTTCACCATTGATGGAAACCTAGGTTGATTCTATATCTTTGCTACTGTGAATAGAGCTGTGATGAACGTAGCATGTGTCTTTTTTTGGTAGAATGACTTGTTTTATTTTGGATATATATTTCTAGCAATGAAATTGCTGGGTTGAAGGATAGTTCTAAGTTCTTTGAGAAATCTCTAAACTTCTTTCCACAGTGGCTAAACTAATTTACATTATCACCAAGAATGTATAAGCATTCCCTTTTCCCCATGATCTAGCCAACATTTTTTTTTTTTTTTTTTTTACTTTTTAATATAGCTATTCTGACTGGTGTGAGATGGTATCTCATTGTGGTTTTAATGTGAATTTTTCTAATGCTTAATGATATTGATCTTTTAAAATATATTTGTTGGCTGATTATATGTCTTCTTTTGAGAAGGGTCTGTTCATATCCTTTGCCCATTTTTAATAGGGTTATTTATTTATTGCTTGTTGAATTGCTTAAGATCTTTTAAATTCTGGATGTTAGATCTTTGTTGCATGCATAGTGTGATAGTTAATGCTGAGTGTCAACTTGATTAAACTTAAGTATGGAAAGTATTGATCATGGGTTTGTCTGTGAGGGTGTTGCCAAATGAGATTAACATTTGAGTCAGCAGGCTGGGAAAGGCAGACCCACCCTTAATCGGGTGGACACAATCTAATCAGCTGCTAGTGCAGCTAGAATATAAGCAGGCAGAAAAATGGGAAAAGAGAGTCTGGCTTAGCTTCCCAGCCTACCTCTTTCTTCCATGCTGGATGCTTCCTGCCCTTGAACATTAGACTCCAAGTTTTTCAGTTTTGGAGCTCAGACTGGCTCTCCTTACTCCTCAGCTTGCAGATGGCCTTTTGTGGGACCTTGTGATTGTGTTAGTAAATACTGAACAAACTCCCCTTTATATATATATATTCCATTAGTTCTGTCTCTCTAAGAACCTTGACTAATACAGATTTTGGTACCAGGAACGGTTCTAGAGAAACAGAATACTAAGGATGGATATCTTTTGTTGGTTTTGGAGTTTCTGGAGTTGGTTGACTAATATGATTAGACCCCAAAATGCTAAGGACTCTACTTCTAATAGTATGAAGAACACAGATAGTCCTTGGTGTGAACTGTTTAGAGAGTAATGCAAAGTAAATGCATTTGACACCCCTGATTCATTACTTATGAGAGGGAAGGAGTTTAATGAGTCTATACATAATTCCTTTGACCATATGTGGAGAACCAAGGAACATAAGCTGGTTTTTTGCTCCCAAGTTCAGTGGACAAAGTGATAAAAGAAAATGATGAACTCAGAGATTCTACCTCCCAGCTTCAGAAACAGATACTGAGCCTCAAATCTGGTAAAATTGCTTGAGTGAGAATCTTATCTCCTATAGAGAAAGAACTGAAACTGTGGAAAAATGGACACAAGCTCATATCATGCAAGTGACTGACCTGCAATGAAAGGTGCATGCACAGCCTGACCAGGTGTCTACTGTTAAAGCAAGAGCATTGATTGGAAAAGAATGGGACCCTGTAACTTGGAATGGGGATGTGTGGGAGGATCTTGATGAAGCTGGGGACACTGAGTTTGTAAACTCTGATAAACCTTTTTTGCCAGAAGAAACAGCTTCCTCATTCCCAGAAGTGGCAACATGCCCTCCCTGACCCATGCTGCCATCAGCCCTTCTATCTTTGTCTGAGGAGATAAACCCTGCATGATGGCCTCCCCTGAGGCAGTTGCCAGGCAAGATAATGTTGATTCTCCTCAGAAGCCACTGCCAATACTCCTGTTTTCTTCTAGACCTATAAATAGACTAAAGTCCCCATGGGCCCTAGAGGTGAGATTGAGAGTGATCCGAGGAGATGAACTACACTTGAAAAGAACTGCTTGAGTTTTCTAATTTATATAAAAGGAAATCTGGAGACCAGGCATGGGCATGGATATTAAGGGTGTGGAATAATGGCGGAAGGAACATAGAGTTGGATCAGGCTGAATTTATTGATTTGGGCCAACTAAATAAGGATTTTGCATTTAATGCTGCAGCTTGGGGAGTTAAAAAGGGTTCTATTAGTTTATTTGCTTGGTTAGCTGAAATATAGATTAAAAGGCCACTGTTAGCGAGCTGAAAATGTCTGATCTCCCTTGGTTTAGTGTACAGGAAGGGATCCAAAGACTTAGGGAGATTGTGATGGTGGAGTGGATTAGTCACTTTAGACCTACTCATCCCAGCTGAGAGAGTCCAAAAGATATACCCTTGACCAATGCCTTGTGAAATAGATCTGTGAGGGCAGCACCTGCATCTTTGAAGAGCCTTGTAATTGCTTTTCTCTGTATGTCAGATCTAATAGTGGGAACCACAGTCGATCAACTACAAAATTTAAATACAATGGGAATAATTGGATCTCAAGTTGGCAGGGGCCAAGTGGTGGCACTCAGTTGTCAAAGGCTAGGTGGGCATAGTGACCATAAGGGATAGCCGAGGCAAAATGTCAATCAGAATAGTGTGACTCATGTAGAGCTCTGGCTTTGGCTAATTAATCACGGTGTTCCTAGAAGTGAAATTGATAGGAAGCCTATGGCATTCCTACTTAATTTATATAAGCAAAAACCTCTAGATCAAATGGACAGAAGACTAATTTGAATTATAAAAACAGAGAAACATGGCCCCTCAATCAATTTCCAGACTTGAGCCAGTTTACAGACCCAGAAGCCCTTGAATAAAGGGGAGACTAGGTCACCTTGAGGAAGGACCTCACTATATTACCAACAATTTATGCAGTGAATCTTTCTCCCATCCTTCCCCAAAGACACTTCTGGCCTTTTCCCAGGGTAACTGTGCACTGGGGAAAGGAAAGAAAAATGATCAGACATTTCAGGGACCACTGGACACTGGCTCTGAACTGACATTGATTCCAGGGCACCCAACACATCATTGTGATCCTTTAGTTAAAGAAGGGGTTTATGGAGGACAGGTAATTAATAAAGTTTTAGCTCAGGTCCAACTTACAGTGGGTCCAGTGGGTCCCCAGACTCATCCTGTGGTCATGCCAATGCATAATTGGCATAGACATACTTAGTAGCTGGCAGAACCTCTTTTGGAGCAAGGCCCTGCCATCTTGTGCAGATAACTACTCTCCTCTTGAGAGACAGCTCTTGGCCTGTTACTGGGCTTTGGTAGAAACTGAACGTTTGACTGTGGGTCATCAAGTCACCATTCAACCTGAACTGCCCATCATGAACTGGGTGCTTTCTGGCCCACGTAGCCATAAAGTGGATCATGCACAGCAGCATTCCATCATCAAATGGAAGTGATATGTATGTGATCAGGCTTGAGAAAATCCTGAAGGCACAAGTAAGTTACGTGAGGAAGTGACTCAAATGCCCAGGGTCTCCACTCCTGCCGTTCTTCCTTCTCTCCTCCAACCCACACTGATAGCCTCATGGGGAATTTCCTATGATCAGTTGACAGAAGAAGAGAAGATTAGGGCCTGGTTCAAAGACGGTTCTGCACAATATAAAGGCACCACCTGAAAGTGGACAGCTGTAGCACTATAGCCTCTTTCTAGGACATCCCTGAAGGAGAATGGTGAAAGGAAATCTTCCCAGTGGGCAGAACTTCAAGCAGTGCACCTGGTTGTGCACTTTGCATGGAAGGAGAAAAGGCCATATGTGCAATTATAAAATGATTGATGGACTGTAGCTAATGGTTTGGACAGATGGTCAGGGACCTGGAAGCAGCATGATTGGGAAATTGGTGACAAAGAGATTTGGGGAAGAGGTATGTAGATGGACTTCTCTGAGTGGTCCAAAACTGAAGATATTTGTATCCCACATGAGTGCTCACCAACAGTTGACCTCAACAGATGATAATTTTAATAATCAAGTGTATAGGATGACCCGTTCTGTGGACACAACTCAGCCTCTTTCCCTAGCCAACCCTGACATCATGCAATGGGCCCATAAACAAGTGGGCATGGTGACAGGGATGGAGGTTCTGCATGGGCTTAGCAACATGGACTTCCACTCATCAAGGATGACCTGGCTCTGGTCACTGTTGAGTGCCCAATTTGCCAGCAGCAGAGACCAACACTGAGCCCTTAATATGGCATCATTCTTTAGGGTGATCAGCCAACTACTTGGTGGCAGGTTGATTACATTGGACCTCTTCCATCATGGAAAAAGCAGAGGTTTGTCCTCACTGGAGTAGACACTTAACTCTGGATATGGGTTTGCCTATCCTGCATGCAGTGCTTCTGCCAAGACTACCATTGGTGAACTCATGGAATGCCTTAGCTACCATCATAGTATTCCACACAGCATTGCCTCTGACCAAGGCACTCACTTTATGGCTAAAGTGCAGCAGTGGGCTCATGCTCATGGGATTCACTGGTCTTACCATGTTCCCTATCATCCTAAAGCAGCTGGATTAATAGAATGATGGAATGGCCTTTTAAAGTCACAATTACAATTCCAACTAGGTAACAATATTTTGCAGGACTAGGGCAAAATTCTCCAGAAGACCGTGTATACACTGAATCAGCGTTCAGTATATGATATTATTTCTCCTACAGCCAGGATTCATGGATGCAGGAATTAAGGGGTGGAAGTGGAAAATGGCACCACTCGCCATCACTCCTAATGATCCACCAGCAAAATTTTTGCTTTCTCTTCCTGTGACATTATGTTCTGCTGACCTAAAGGGCTTAGTTCCAGAGGGAGGAACTCTGCTACCATAAATCACAACAATTATTCCAATAAACTGGAAGTTAAGATCGACACCTGGAAACTTCAGGCTCCTCCTACCTTTAAGTCAACAGGCTAAGAAGGGAGTTACAGTGTTGGCTGGGGTGATTGACCCAGACTATCAAGATGAAATCAGCCTACTACTCCACAATAGACGTTAGAAAGGGTATTCATGGAATACAAGAGGTCCATTAGGACATCTCTTAGTATTACCATACCCCATGATTAATACAAAGGGAAACTACAACAGCCCAATCCAGGCAGGACTACAAATGGCCCAGACTCTACAGGAATGAAGGTTTGGGTCACTCCACAAGGAAAAACAAAACAAAACAAAACAAAAAAAACCATGACTTGCTCAGGGGCTTGCTGAAGGCAAAGCGAATACAGAATGACTAGTAGAAGGTAGTCATCAATAGCAACTATGACCACATGACCAGCTGCAGAAATGAGGACTGTAATTGTCATAAGTATTTTCTCCTTTTGTTAAAGACGTGTTTGTGTATTTATACACTTGTACTAAGAAAATATCTTAATTGTATTTCCTTTTTCCTTTATCATGTGACATAAGATTTATTATCTTCATTCAATTTAAGTAACGTTAACTTTATGTAATAGTATTTAGGTTGGGGATTGGTGTGTTTCCAGTTGTACAAAGTATAGTTGTATTATGTTAGGCATAATTATGACCTTATTATTGTTATTTGAAAATTATGTATGATCTCAGGAGATGTGTATGGGTTCAAGTTGACAAGGGTGGACTTTTGATGGTTAATACTGAGTGTCAACTTGATTGGATTGAAGGATACAAAATATGGATTCTGGGTGATCTGAGAGGGTGTTGCCAAATGAGATTAACATTTGAGTCAGTGGGCTGGGAAAGGCAGACCCTCTTTTCATGTGAGTGGACACAATTCTAGTCAGCTGCCAGTGTGCTTAGAATATAAGCAGGCAGAAAATGTGAAAAGAGAGACTGGTCTAGCCTCCCAGCCTTCATCTTTCTCTGTGTTGGATGCTTTCTGGCCTCGAATATCAGACTCCAAGTACTTCAGTTTTGAAACTTGGACTGGCTATCCTTACTCCTCATCCTGCAGATGGCCTATTATGGGACTTCGTGATCATTTGAGTTAATATTTAATAAACTTCCCTTTGTATGTATATCTATTCCATTAGCTCTGTCCCTCTAGAGAGCCCTGACTAATACAAAAACACATAGTTTGCAATATATTCTCCCCTTCTGAAGGTTGTCTGTTTACTCTGTTAAATTTCTTTTGCTGTGCAGGAACTCTTCAGTTTAATCAGTTCCCACTTGTCAATTTTGTTTTTGTTGCAATTGCTTTTAGGGACTTAGTGATAAACTCTTTGCCAAGGCTGCTGTCTAGGATGGTTTTTCTTAGGTTTTCTTCAGGAATTCTGTAGTTTGAAATCTTTCATCTATATCCAATTAATTTGTATATATGGTGAAAAGTAGGAACCCACTTTTATTCTTCTGTATGTGGCTATCCAGCTAGCCCAGCATCATTTATTGAATAGGGAGCTTTTTCCCTCTTGCTTATTTTTGTCAACTTTGTGTGAAGATCAGATGGCTGTAGGAGTATGGCTTTATTGCTGGGTTCTTTATCCTGTTCTATTTGTCTATGTGTCTGTTCTATTTGTCTATGTGTCTACCGTGGTATTTTGGTTACTGTAATGTATTGTAGCTTGAAACTGGGTAGTGTGATGACTTTGGGTTTGTTTTTCTTGCATAAAATTGCTTTGGCTATTTAGGTTCTTTTTTGATTCCATGTAAATTTTGGAATGCTATTTTTCAGTTTTGTGAAAAATGATGTTGGTAGTTTGACAGGAATAATGTTGAATCCGTAGACTGCTTTGAGCAGTACAGCCATTTTAACAGTATTGATTCTTTCAATCCATGAGCATGGGATATTTTTCCATTTGTTTGTGTCATCTTTGATTTCTTTCAGCAGTGTTTTGTAGTTCTCCTTGTAGAGGTTGCCTCCTTGGGTAAATGTATTCCTAGGTATTTTCTTTTTTGATTTTTGTGGCTACCATAAATGGGATTGCATTCTTTATTCGAGTCTCAGCTTGAATATTATTGGTGTATTGATATGTTATTGATTTCTGTACATTGATTTTGAATCCTAAAACTTTAGCGAAGTTGTTTATCAGTTCTAGGAACCTCTTGGCGAAGTCTTTAGCATTTTCTAGGCATAGAATTATATCATCAGTGAAGAGAGATAACCTGACTTCTTTTTTTTTTTTTTGTATTTAGATGCATTTTATTTATTTCTCTTGTCTGAATTGCTCTGGCTAGGATTTTCACAACTACATTGACCAGGTAAGAGTGGGAATCCTTTTCGTGTTTCTGTTCTTAAGGAAAATGCTTCCATCTTTTGCCCATTCATTATGATGTTGGCTGTGGGATTGTCATAGATGGCTTTCATTCTTTTGAGGTATGTTCCTTCAACATCTAGTTTGTTGTGGGTTTTTATCATGAAGAGATGCTAGATTTTATATTAAAAAAGCTTTTTCTGCATCAACTGAGAGGATCATATTTTTGTAAAAAATTCTATTTATGTGGTGACTCACAATGACTAACTTACATATGTCGAAACAGTCCTGTATCCCAGGAATAAAGCCTACTTGATTGTGGTGAATTAACCTTTTGATTTGCAGCTGCATTTGGTTTGCAAGTGTTTTGTTGAGGGTTTTTGCATCTATGTGCATTAGTGATATTGGCTTGTATTTTTAGCTGTGTCTTTGGCAGATTTTGGTATCAGAGTGGTGCTGGCTTCATAGAATAAGTTAGGGAGGTGTTCCACCTCCTTGATTATTTTGAATAACATCAGTATAATTTATACCAGCTCTTCTTTGCACATCTGGTAGAATTTGGATGTGAAGTTATGTCATTCAGGGTTTTTTTGGTTGGTGGGTTTTATTACTGAATCAACTTCAGAATTCAGTATGGGTCTGTTCAGGGTATTGGTTTCTTCCTTACTCATCCTGACAGTTTGTGTGTTTCTGGGAATTTTTTCATTTCCTTTAGATTTTCTAGTTTGTGTACATAGAAATATTCATAATAGCCTCTGAGAATCTTCTACATTTCTGTGGGATCAGTTGTAATGCCACTGTTGTCATTTATTAAGTATCTGCTATGTGCCAGGCCCCGTGCTGAGCATTGGGATTCCCTTGCCCTGTGGAGCTAACCTACACCCACATCAATGCACAGTCACAGTGGTGATGAAGGCCAAGAGGAAAGCCACAGGTCAAGTGATGGTGTAAGATCAGGAAAGGCCCTGATCTGGCTGAAGTAAAGGATAGTGGGAGGGATGAGGAGGGCTGGGAAAGGAGATGCTTAGAGGCATAGGCATAGGCCAGACTGGGTGGGCCTTGAATAGCAGGGGAAGACATTGGACTTTATCCTGAGGGTCACTGGAAAGCCAGAAGAGTTTTAGGCAGAGCAGTGATTTGTGTTTTAGAAAGGCCAGCTTGGTTGCTAACAGCAGGTGGCAACTTCCAGGTGAGAGGTTATGTAGCCACCATCTGAGACTCAGATAGATAGAAAACAAGAGATGGAGGGAGAGAAGCAGAATCAGGGACTGGTCATGGTGGGTGGTCAAAGCTCACACCAGATCACTGATGAGATTCATGGGCTGCTTACCCGGGAGAAGTGACACATCTGGCCAGATAGGAGGAACAGCCAGTTGTGGACAGCTGAGCTTAAGGATGACATCCAAGTGAGGGTGTCTAGGTGGGGACAGACTGATTGCATGGTCTGGTGCTTAGGAGAGGGGATAGAGCAGTGGAAATGGCCTAGGCTCCCTCGTGGTACCTAGCCATGAGTGTGAAGCATCAGAAGAGAGACAAGGGAGGGGCCTAGAAAGGAGGTTGCAAAAGGGCAGCCTGAACAGTGAAGGATACTAGGAGCATGTCACCTGGAAGGAGCAGAGGATGGCAAGTTTCAGGTCAAAGGGCATGATCAGCTTGTCTAATACAGCCAAAGTCAAGGATGATAAAGACAGCAGCAATGTGGAGGCCATCAGGGCCCCTAACCAGAGGAGCTTTATAGTCACAGGGAGGCAGAGGCCCAGGTGAATGGGAGAGGAGGAAATACAGACAGCTAGACTCAATGACCCCCTCCTGGAAGCTCTGCTGGGACCACGAGGGGAGAGGAGACAGTAGTCAGGTTCATAGGATGACTTTCTATTTAGATGCTGAGCAGAAAGTGCAATTGTGGAGGGCTAGCGTTCCCATCGCAGTAATGCAGAACTGCTTGTCTGTAAAATGGCTTTGCCACTCACAGACCATGTTTTTATCTCTGGTGTCAAGTGGTGATCCCTTTAACAACCCTGTGAGGTAGATGGTGCTATTTCCACTTTACAGATGAGTAACTGAAGCCTTTGAGAGGTGAAGTCGGTGGCTCCTGGTTTGCAACTCATACAAAGCAGGAGCAGGATCTGAACTGGGGGATTACAAATTTGAGATGAGATTTGAGTGGGGACACAAAGCCAAACCATATAATTGTTCTTCAAACATTCTAAAAATATGAAGCAATTTTTTTCCAGTGCTCAGTAAAACATGGTTATTGCTGGAATTAAGTGCTGATTTTATCTTTTGTAGAAAATCAGAAAATTCAAATTCGAAAAGGCAGAAAAAAAGTGTAAGAAAGTACAGTTACAGAAAATAAGATGAATTTTGTAAGACTTGATGTGTATATATAATTCCTCCTAAATTGCCTGCAAATCTGCAAAATGTGTGAAATTAATGTAAAACTTTTCTAAACATTATCCTAGCTTTCTTCTATGTAGAGATACAAACACTTGGATTAACAATAATTCTGGAAATATAGTTTCATAGTCCTTGGGTGAAACATTTTAGAATTCATGAATGTAGATGTGAAAAAATAGAAAAAGAAATGTCTTTTAATTTTCAAAAAGGGCATACTATAATAGAAGACTGCTATAGATCAATATGCTTAACATATATTATATTCTAGGAATGACTATTAAACAAATATTTGGGGCTTCTAGACACAAACAAATAATATATTTTACTTATTAAGATATATATATTAACAAAATGTCTTCACAATTAAACCTCTAATAATCTTTCTTAGAGTCACTAGATTGATAAATACAGGCAAAACTATAGCCAAATATGAAGATATGGATTAGAAATAACATTTAGCAAATAGTGAGAAAATTACAAAATTAGTTTATGATGCCTTAAGGATACAAGTGTTACTACTACAAATATGCGTAATACAACGCCTAGTCAATTATAGACTCCTGAAAGAGAATTGTAACCCTACTACATATCAAATACAGTGGATGAATAGGCTGAAAGAGTGTTTAATGGTAGCACTGTTAAAAATAAACATTCAAAAATGCATTTTTTACTCAAAATTTTAAAAGTTTAAGAAAACAAATCACTTTAAAAGTCTGTGCTGTAACTGAACATTTTAATGTGTAACATATGAGAAGTTTACCACACTCTCCACCACCACCTCTCTTCCTCCTCTTCCATTTACAGTCCTGTGCTGTATAATGACATTTCAGTCAGTGACAGAAAACACATATGACAGTGGTCTCATAAGATTATAATGGAGCCGAAAAATTCCTATCATCTAGTGACATTGTAGCCATCATAATGTCATAGTATAATTACTTTGTTTTAAAAACAAATTTAGTTTACTATAAATGTACAGTGCTTATAAATTCTATAGTAATATAATGTCCTAGGCCTTGATTCACTCACCACTTACTCACTGATGCATGCAGAGCAACTTCTAGTTTTGCAAACTTCATTCATATTAGGTTCCCTATACAGGTGTATCATTTTTTAATTTTTTATACTGTATTTTTACTGTGTCTTTTCTATGTTTAAATAAAAATATCACTGTGTGAAAATTTCCTACAGTATTGAGTACAGTAACATACCAGTTTGTAGCCTGGGAGCAATATGCCATATGCCATGTAGCCTAGGTGTGTAGTAAGCTATATCATCTAGGTTTGTGCACGTCCACTCTATGATGTTTGCACAAAAACAAAATTGCTAAGGACACATTTCTCAGAATGTATTCCCATTGTTAAGTGACACAGGATTGCATTCCTTTGTCCACTTCAGGTTAGTTCTTGCACCCTCCCTTACATAGAAACTTTTCTCATGTTGTCATGACCTCCTTATTACTAAATATGGTGAATATCTTTAGATTATTATCTTAATTTATTTATTAACATTATTTTATATTTCTGACAGTTTAATTCCTTCTTTTCTTACCTACTAATTTTTTTCTCCTTTTACAAAATTATGATCCTATCATTTTATAAAAATGACTTTACAAATGAGAAATATTAAAAAAAAGAAGGTTATAAGCAATACAGAGAAGTGTGGAGATGAAGGTAAAATAATAATTTCCAAATCTGACCAACTTAATATATCTTTTAGTTAGATTCAGTGACTGTCATTTGAGATATCTGTGAGGAGACTTACGTGAATGCACACACACATACACACACATACACGTGCACACACACAGAGACTAGTTCATTTATAAACATTTGTAATTTATATTCTATTATTTTTACTAAAAAATATTAAACTTTATGTCACTTGCATAGAAAGAAATAAAACTCAAGGAACTGATAAACTTTACTTTTTTGTAAATTAAAATTTTTAAACTGACATTAAATTTTTTACTCATTGTGGAATGGTTAAATCTTGCTAATTAACAAATGCATTAACTCATATCATTATCATCTTTTTTTGTGGCGAGAACACTTAATATCTATTTTTGTAGCATTTTTTAAGAATACAGTAATTAGGGAAAACAATATGACAATTCCTCAAAAAATTAAAAATGTGACTACCACATGATCCAGCAATGCCACTAGCAGGTATATATCCAAAGGAAATGAAATCAATGCGTCAAAAAGATCTGTGCTTCCATGTTTGTTGCAGCATTATTCACAATAGCCAAGATATGGAAACAACCTGAGAGTCCGTCGATGGATAAATGGATATAGAAAATGTCACACACACACACACACACACACACACACACGCACACAAAAAAAATACTATTCAGCCACATACAAACATGAATACTATTCAGCCCCCCCCACCACACAAACACACAAATATTATTCAGCCCCACAACATGCACAAACACACTAGAATACTATGCAGACACACACAAGAATACTATTTAGCCACACAGACACAGACACACACACACACACACACACAGACACACACTAGACTACTATTCAACCATACTAGCACACACACACATACACACACAATACAAGACTATTCAGCCACAAAAAAGAAGATCCTGCAATTTTTCCCAACATGGATGAACCTGGAAGACATTATGTTAAGGAAAATAAGCCAGGCACAGAAGGACAAATAACTTCATAATCTCACTCATATGTGGAATGTAAAAAAGTTGATCTCATAGAATTATAGAGTAGAAGGATGGTTACCAGAGGCTGGGATGGATGGGGGAAAGGAAAGTTAGGGAGATGTTGGTCAAAGGATGTATACGTTAAATAGGAGAAATAAGTTCAAGTGATCTGTTGTTATAACATAGTGACTACGGTCAATGAAAAACTTTAGATAGCTTCTGACCATAAGTGATTATAGTCTCTGTGATATTCTTCTTATTAAGGAAAAATGATTAATAGACAACTTTGATGCTTGAATAATTATTTTTTAGCTGCACTACTCAACTTTGAGTTGTGGGTGTTGATCCTACTATAAAGTTGAAAAAATTGGTACATTTATACTTCCAATTCCCTTCTCCTCCTTCTCATTTTTGTTACATTACAAACGGTCATTTATTAACTGCCAGTTTAAAAGTTTGTAACATTTACATTCTGTCTTATCTCCATAATTCTCCCATTTGCGTAATTTCGTCATATATTGGAGTCACTCAAACACTCAACATCAGTTCTTTGCTGTGATTCCTCTAATCTTTTTATTTGTATCTCTTGGTTGGCTGAATTTTGTCTACAAATTCTTTATTGCTGCAGAATGTCAACTGCATTTGTACTTGAAGGACGACTTAACTGGATTAAATTACAGGGGCTATTTTCTATTCCTTAAAACCTTGTAACTATTGCTTTGCTGTTCTTTGCAGTAGTGATAACAGAGGCAAATCTGATTCTCAATTCTTTCTTGACTTCCCTTTTTGTCTAGATGACCATATAAATTTTTCTTTACCTTGAAATTTAATGATGTCACCAGGAATGTCTCAATAGTAATTACATTACTTTTTAAAATCATGTGTATCTTATCTTTGAATACTTTTCTATGGCTAATTTCTTGGGGATTGCCAAACTTCTGAGAACTTCAGGGAACTCCATAAGGGCTGTAAGCAAGTAATACTTAAATTTAGAAATACTACTTTGGATACATATGGAGAAGGTTTTGGGAGGAGCAATACTAGCAGTGGAGAACATTGAAATATATGTTTCTGAAGTAAAACTTTGATATATTCCTTTTCTATTATTTGTGACCTAGCTGGCTAGATGGAGAATGGTTAAGTGAAAAAGATAGAAGGTAGTAATAGACGAGTATCACAGAAATCCTATGAACTAAGCACTTTGCCAGAAACTTCAGAGAAATAGAAAGTGCAAACTGTTGGAACATGTGACTCTAGAGAAAGGAAATAACCTATTTGGTGAGAGGGAACTTGGGGCAATAGATTTGAGTTGTTGCCCACTATGAACCACTATTGCTGCCCATACAAGGTCGTTAGCACATAGACAGTTACTCTCAAATATCAGTGATACAAAGAAGGGTGACCTCAGCATGGACACTAAAAAAACATTTTGGTGGAGAGAACATAATCATGATGAAGATAAAAAATGTATGCACATATATATTACACAAGTAATGAGTCAAAGGAGCATAAGAAGTATTCAAGTAAAAAGAGTTATAAAATAGAGATTATAAAACAATAAAAGAAAATGAAAGATGAGTTGCTTGAAACCAAGTAAAGAAAAATGGAAAAAATTATAAAAATAAATGTTATATGAAAGACAACAGAGAAGTCAAATTTTAATATTGTAAAAATAACCATACTGCCCAAAGCAATCTACAGATTAAATGAGATCCCCATCAAAATACCATCATTATTCCTCACAGAACTAGAAAAAACAATCCTAAAATTCATATGGAACCAGAAAAGAGCCCACATAGCCAAAGCAAGACTAAGCATAAAGAACAAATTTGGAGGCATCACATTACCCCACTTCAAATTATACTACCATATATTATAGTTGCCAAAACAGCATGGTACTGCCATAAAAATAGGCATGTAGACCAATGGAACAGAATAGAGAACTCGTAAATAAAGCCAAACTCTTACAGCCAACTGATCTTTTACAAAGCAAACAAAAACCTAAAGTGGGGAAAGGACACCCTATTCAACAAATGGTACTGGGATACTTGGCAAGCCACATGTAGAAGAATGAAACTGGATCTTCATCTCTTACCTTAAATCTAAGATCTGAAACCGTAAAAATTCTAGAAGATAACATTGGAAAAACCCTTTTAGACATTGGCTTAGGCAAAGACTTTATGACCAAGAACCCAAAAGTAAACATGACAAAAACAAAGATAATAGACAGGACTTAATTAAACTAAAAAGCTTCTGCACAGCAAAATAATCAGCAGAGTAAACAGACAACCCACAGAGTGGGAGAAAAATCTTTGCAATCTATACATTTGACAAAAGACTAATATCCAGAGTCTATAAGAAACTCAAACAAATAAGCAAGAAAAAGAAAAAAAAAACCACCAAAAAGTGGACTAAGGACATGAATAGACAATTCTCAAAAGAAGATACACAAATGACCAACAAACATATGAAAAAGTGCTCAACATTAATCATCAGGGAAATGCAAATCGAAATCACAATGAGATGTCACCTTATTCCTGCTAGAATGACTAAAATTAAAAAGTCAAAAAATAATAGATGTTAGCGTGGATGTGGTGAAAGGAAATACTTTCATACCGTTGGTGGAAATGTAAATTAGTAGAACCGCTATGGAAAATAGTCTGGAGATTACTAAAAAAGCTAAAAGTGGAACTACCATTTGATCCAGCAATCCCACTACTGGATATCTATCAAAAGGAAAATAAGTCATTATATAAAAAATAAACATGGGCATGCATGTTTATAGTAGCACAGTTCACAATTGCAGAAATATGGAACCAACATAAGTGCCCATCAACCAATGAGCACATAAAGAAAATGTGATGTATATATACAGCATGGAATACTACTCAAGTGTAGTAAGTAATAAAATAATGTCTTTTGGCAGCAACTTGGATGGAGCAGGAGGTCATTATTCAAAGTGAAATAACTCAGGAATGGAAAACCAAATATCATATGTCCTCACTTTCCTTATAATAGATGGGAGCTAGGCTATAAAGACCCAAAGGCACAAGAATGATTTAGTGGACTTTGGGGACCCAGGGGTAGGGTTGGGAGGGGTTGAGGGATAAAAGAGTACATATCAAGTACAGAGTGTACTGCTTGGGAGACAGGTACATTAAAATCTCGGAAATGACCACTAAAGAACTTACCCATGTAACCAAAATCATCTGTACCTCCAAAATTATTGACATAAAAATTTTAAAAGAAGCTATTCTCAGATGAAAAACATGTTGGATAAAACAGTGAATAATAATAGATAATCAGGAGTTGGCTTATTATTTATCTGCCTACATATTACATGTATGAACATGTATATACATATATGTATGCATATGTAGCAAATGAACTCCAATATTATATATATATATATATATGTGTGTATCTAGGTATACATTCATGTGCATATGTAAAAGTGGTGTTGATGTCTGTAATTTCTATGTATGATACAAAAAACCCCATGAGTCTACATGGAACAGAAAGAAGAAAAAAAGAGAGAAAGAGGAAGAGAAAAGGAGGGAGGGAGAGAGGAATGTAGGGAGGGAGGGAGAGATGGAGGGAGGGAGGGAAGGAGGGAGGAAGGAAGGAAGGAAGGAAGGAAGGAAGGAAGGAAGGAAGGAAGGAAGGAAGGAAGGAAGGAAAAGCGACAATTTTTCCAGCAGAAGAATTCCAATTCTAGATAGAGAAGGAATGTGGAAAGTAGAACACCACTAAAGCACAACAGTTGTAACTGCTTCAGGCAAGACCCACTGATAAATGCTAAAACTATTGAGTAAGACTTTAAAGAGGAACAGAGTATTCACATTGCCTCAAAATATCTGCCATCAAATATTTCTTAACAACTGTGGTAGTTTTAACATGGCTACAAATTCTCTCCTCCCTCTAGCAAGTGAAGCTTAATACCCATGGATTGGATTGAATAACTCCAATGGCTGGACTTGGTAACTTGATTCCAAAGGACAGAAAATGGAAAGGGGAAATGGTAACTTTACAGTGCACAGATCTGGCAGACGTTACCTTAACCAAGTGATCAAGGCCAACTTCACTAGGAATAACACATGTGGATATTCAGTACTCCAAATCCATATCCTCAGTCTAATCATGAGAAACCATCAGACAAAACCGAACTAAAGGACACGCTATAAAACATCTAACAACTACTCTCCTAGAGTGTCAAGGTAATGAAAAACAAAGAAAAACTAATGAACTGTCATACATTGAAGGAGACCAAGGAGATATGACAACTAAATGCAGCACGGTATCCTGACTTGAATCCTGGAACAGAAGAAAGACGTTAGTGGAAATATCAGGGTAATCTAAATAGTCTGTAATTTAGTCAATAGTATTTGTTGAGCCAATCTTAATTTCTTAATTTTGGTTATTGCATCATGGCTATGTGTGATATTAACATCATGGGAAGCCAGATGAAAGGTATACAGGGACTGTTTGTACTACCTTTGCAAGTTCTCTGTAAGTCTAAAATTATCAAAGTAAAATTTTTTTTTCAAATTGTTAGCTTTGGCTAAACACAGGGGTTATACTTAGCAAGTTGAAGTGGAAGGGTGTCAAGCCCTGGTGACTGAGGTTATAATAAAACAATTTAGCCATAACCACTTACCACTTATTACTACTCACCAGGGTGATTTGAGTGTCCAAGTTTCCCAAACTAAAATCTACTGGGAAATTGACTAGGGGAGCTTTTTCAATTGTTGCTCTGCTAGATATTCCTATTTCAATCCACCTGGCTGCAGGCCCTCTAGTGGATTAGGAAGATTTAGCCTCCCGTTTAACCCCTTTCTCCTACTATCCCTGCATCAGGGATATAGTTTAGCTCTGGTGGGTGATTTGGATCTTTGGGATGGCTGAGCTGAAACAAAGCAGATGGAAGTTGGTAATAATTGGTACGTTGTAGAAAGGTGAGAAAAGCCTTTCAAAAAGTCAGATTTATGAAAGATAGGCTTGAGGAAATTATGCCAAGTGAAATGGAAAAATGATAAAATTATTATGAAGAAGTTTTAGATATGGAAGATAGACTCGTTTTTGTTCTAAGGGATCCGAAGCAGATACAGGTAAACTTTTTCTAAAGAAGCAAAGAGTAAGTATTTTAAGCATGGTGGGACAAAGGTCTCTGTTGCAACTACTCAAACTTGCCATTGCAGAGTGAAAGCATTCATAAATACTATGTAAACAAACTGGCCTGGGTGTATTCCCTTAAAACTTTAACAAAAACAGATGTTGGGCTGCATTTGTTTCATTGGTCATTTTTTGCTGGTCTCTGATCTAAAAGATTAAAAAATAAAAAGTTGCATTCAATGTGTATAAAATGAGAAAAATCTAAAGACAATGAAAAAAATTGAGCAATTTTAATTATTTTTGATATTCCAAAAGAGTTATCTTCTAAAAATTTCAAAATTATATATAAAAACTAAAAGATAAAAATAGAGATATTAATATCAGTAACTTAAAATTATAAAAATAAAGCTGAAATTTTAATTTAAAAAAATTTAACTAGGTCTTAAATTCTTAATAAAAATAAGACAATTCAACTCTATCAGCCAATGTCCATTTACATGTAAAAATCTCATATCACGCTTAGCATCATGTTAAGCCTAGATCTGCACACATACAAACTCAACAGTAAAATAATTTAATATTGCAAAATGTTCCTCAGCCAATATGTGCACATAATATGAATACTGTGCTAATTTAGTGTGTACCTGCAAAATCATGAATTGGGTCATGAAGAGAAGCAAGAAAATGGCCACTTGGCACTTCTCCCATGCTTTCTTACAGAAGAATTTATTTATTATATTTAAGCTCTTAGAAAGGAAGTTTTACAAAGTAATTGATGTCTTTTCTCTTACCTAAAAATTTGTGCTTCTCAAATCCTTCCTGTATACTTAGACAGAAAAGCCAATTTCTTAGTAAGGCTGCAACACATCCTATAAATCTTCCCAGTCCTTGGACATAGCTATTTTTTGTTACAAATGTGGAAATCGAGGAAGTAAAAAAGCATTTCCCTGGGATCTAATCTGGGCTAGTCATGAAGTCTGTATTACATTGCATTGTGCCTACTCTGAGTGACAGAGGAAACTATGGGTTCTTTAGTGAATTGGTTTGTGTGTGTGTGATTAATACCTAGAGCCATTTAAGGCAGAGGGCCCAGAGCAGTGGCCTCTTTTGTCTGAGCTTAAGAGTAGGATTGGCTTCCAAGAAAGATTTGCTCTCTATATTATCTTATAACTCCTTTACTTTTCTTATCACAGCACTCCCCTGCCACCCATTTAATTATTTATTTGTGTCTATATTCTTCCCAACAATCAAAATTTCCCAGTCTGTTTTTCTGATTCATTGTAGGGACCTTAGTGACTAGTAAATTACCTGTAACATAAAAGGAGCTCAATTCATCTCTGTAAACATGTAAAAAAGATCTCAAGATTGCACTTTATTCAACATCTTAATGCCACTTAAAATGAAAGTCATAATGAAGCGGTAGTTCAAGTGTTACTAATTACAATGGAAAGATTAGAAGTTATTATTGACAAAACTCATGTGTTCTAGAAAATAACCTTGTGTATTTATTAGAATGACAAACTACATCTGAGAGTTAGCCTGATTGTGTGACAAAAAATGAAGGTGGTGACAATGGAATGTGAGCAGTTACGAAGTTGGCCTCTTATTTCAAATGCCAGAGGCATCTTTCAGATGGAAAATTTGATTCACAGCAAAATGAGGCTCTGCATGACAAATTGCAAAGCTTCAACCAAAGCAACTATAAGTGGTCCTGGATGTGGGGTGGAAAGTTAGAAATCCAAGTCAACAAAAATGGATAATATTTATTAAGTGCTTATACATGGTGGGTACCGTTTTATGCTCTTTGCATCTAGACATTTAATGATGAAACCATTACTGTTTTCTTCTTTGTTTTATTTACAAGGACACTTAACAACAGAGATGCTGTGTAACTTTCCTAACATCATGCTTAGTAAGTGGTGGATGGAGAATTTGAATATACATAGTCTGGTTCAGGAATCTCTGCACTTAATTGCTAAAAATACTAAAATCCTGGCAGGAAAAACTTACAAAACAAACATGTGTGAAAGGAAAACACTAAGACATCTAAACAATAAGTCCATGGAAGGAAGAAAATGGTAATGCTGTAGTCATCCTCATATTGACCTAGGAGAACTGATCATCTCTAGTCTATGGTAACAACAGTATGTACAGATATGGTCTAATAATTGTCATATTATAACATGAAATGTGAGAGCTTTAATATTTAAATTGATACATTGTGTTTACTGACAAATGACTTTAAAACTTCTTTTCTATGGACTCCTGATAAAAGAATGAGTTTGTTTTTGTTATTATAAATAACTTTTGTTAGCCAGGCATGTTGGCTCACTCCTGTAATCCCAGCACTTTGGGAGGCCAAGACAGGCAGATCACCTGAGGTCAGGAGTTCAAGACCAGCCTGGCCACATGGTGAAACCCGATATCTACTAAAAATACAAAAATTAACCAGGCATGGTGATGCATGCCTGTAATCCTAGCTACTTGGAAGGCTGAGCAGGAGTATCACTTGAACCTGGGAGGCAGAAGTTGGAATGAGCTGAGATTGCAGCACTGCACTCCAACCTGGGAAACAGAGAGAATCTATCTCAAAATAAATAAATAAATAACTTTTGTTTAGCAAAGACCCGGAACCAACCCAAATGCCCATTGATGATAGACTGGACAGGGAAAATGTGGCACATATACACCATGGAATACTATGCAGCCATAAGAAATGATGAGTTCGTGTCCTTTGTAGGGACATGGATGAACCTGGAAACCATAATTCTCAGCAAACTGACACAAGAACAGAAAATCAAACACTGCATGTTCTCACTCATAGGTGAGTGTTGAACAATGAGAACACATGGACACAGGGAGGGGAGCATCACACACTGGGGTTTGTCAGGAGGGAAATAG
>CAUYLZ010064417.1:0-40338 GCA_963573645.1 Pithecia hirsuta
CACCCGATTATGTCTGTACTATAAGACTTAAGTGTTCCCACGCTATAATACTAAAGATTCATAGAGAATGATGTAATAAGATGGATTATATAATTATGTGATTGAATGTAATATCTCTTTGGTGTCATTTCTATAACTAATCAGTTATTTATATTTGGTATCATTGCTATATCTAAGTAATTAGTTATTTATGGTACTGGGACAGATCATGCCTTCAGTCTCTTGCCCTGGCACCTGGGCAACTTTCTTCCCACAAGACTTGTTGCTGGGGGAGGTGAGGGCAAGGCTTCATATTGGAGACCAGCCAAATACACAGTGACTCCAGGCCTCAAAAAAGTAGCTATCCAGGACCTAGGGTGATGACTGGGGTGGTATAAAGGCAGCTGGAGGACATGTGGCGTCTGTTGCAATAGATGTGTGGCTGGAAGGGTAGCGCCAGCATCCAAGACTGGCCACATTCTTACCCAGAATTGGCTCCGGATGATGAAAGGTGTTGGGGCCTGCAGGAGGCAGGACTGCCGATGCCTGAGCCCCAGTTCCACCTCTGGGAAACAACGCAGGGTGAATGATCAGTCGGATAGTTTCCAGAGATGTCATGGATTTTCCAAGCTTTAATTACACATCTACCTCTCCTGTCCCTGGCCCTGCCCATGCTCTCCCGGGAGGAGGTTTCTGAAACTTTGCTGGCTTCTCAAACACGGTGAGCTGTAGCGGAAAGCACTTTGGAATCAGGCCAACTAGGCTCTGAATCCTGACCTTGCTATGTAAATTTGGCTCTTTCAAGAGAATGTCTCTTCATCTTGCTCACCTTCACTTTCCTCATCTATAAAATGGGATCATCATGTGTTACTCACAAATATTATTTCAGTAATAAGGATGAAGGCGAGGACGCACTTGCAGCATCATGGAGAAGACTGGGAGTCAACGTCACTCCCCTCTCATTCTCTCTGCTCCCTCTTTCCAGTTCACTTGCATTATAGGGCTGGAATCATGCAATACAGAGCCTCTGGAATTTGGGTTTTCAAAGTTAGAGAGGGACTCCAGCCCTCTATAATGCTTGTGGACCGGGAGGAGGGAGCAGATTATAAAGACACATGCATGCATATGTTCATTGCAGCACTATTCACAATAGCAGAGACATGGGAATCAACCCAAATGTCCATCCATAATAGACTGGATAACGAAAATGCAGTACATATACACCATGGAATACTATGCAGCCATAAAAAGGAACGAGATCATGTCCTTTGCAGGGACATGGATGGAGCTGGAAGCCATTATTTTTAGCCAACTAACGCAGGGACAGAAAACCAAACACCGCATGTTCTCATTTATAAGTGGGAGCTGAACAATGAGGACATGTAGACACAGGGAGGGGAACAACACACACTGGGGCCTGTGTGGGGAATGGGAGAGGGAGAGCATCAGGAAAAATAGCTAATGCATGCTTGGCTTAGTACTTAGGTGATCGGTTCATAGGTGCAGCAAACCACCATGGCACACATTTTCCTGTGTAACAAACCTGCACATCCTGCGCTCGTACCCTACAACTTAAAACCCCAAATGCCTTGAGGTATACATGTATTAGTCCATTCATGTTAGCTTTGTTATAAACGGGGGCTTAGAAAGAGGGAGTCCAGCTAAGTTTCTTTCACTTGGAAAACTAGAGGCAATTTTGTTTCTCTTAGTAAGAGAGAATCGATGTCAGATATTCTATCCTGCAGATCAAGTTCAGCCCTCTGGGCACAGAGTCTGGTCACACAATATCCATCGCAATTACAGGAGAGGTTGGGATCTGGGCTTTATCCACAACATTGATCGTGGACAAAGAGTCTAGCTCTGGTTTCATGTTGGGAGGAGCCGAGGTGGAGTGTGGGCTTGGGCACTCGGACAGCCTCCACTCTTGTACCACAAGTTCGAGACAACTCAATGATGTATTCCCCTCTGTAGGAATCCATTTCTAAAATTTCTGCCTCATAGCCAAGGCATGAATTTGGATTCTGCTGCTTCAAACAGCCCTGCTTGCTCTGTGTTCTCCCCCTGTCCCCACAGGAGTTTGAGCTGCATTTGCTGCTATTGGCAGAATCTGCCAGAGAAGGAGAGGGCCTTTGGACCTTCAAAATGTAATTCAGCTGCAGGGTTGCCTTGCACAGCAGAGCATCGCAGCTGTACTTAATCTTCCTAGAGCAGAGAAGCTGGAGGCCTCCCAGCGTCCTGGCGCCTGTGGGCAGATGATTGGCTTGCCCCAACTATGCATTTGAGCTAGAGTGTTCAAAAGGAAAAGTCAACGTTGCAAAACTATAGCTGTTCCTAAGTGCTGTGTGTGAGGGGTGTGTGTCATCCTGGCTTTAAACAGAAACTCTTGAGAGCTGTTGCGTGCCCAGTTGTTTCTGCCGCGTAGACTGGTAAAATGCATGTGGAGGTTTCTGGAAGAAACGGGAAAAAGTGGTAGGAAAGAATATAGGAGGCCTCTTTGGAGTCAGACAATTCTGGAAGAGGAGAAAGAAGTGGAGGGGAGAGAAAAAGTAGAGAACAGAGAGGGCCAGGAGGAGGAGGGCAGTGGCCAGGAGGAGAAGCACTTAGCCCCAAGCTCAGCAATTGTCAAGTTCCAGCTCCAGCTGAGGTCCGAGGAGGGTAGGGGTGGCAGGGAGCTGGAAGAACACTCAGAGACAGCATCTAAATAAGACGTGACTTTATTCAGCAGCACTCTCATCAGCAGCTCTCTCACATTGTCGGCTCTGTCTCGGCTGCTTAGTCCGGCTGCTCCCATGCAGAGCTGCATGGCCGGCTCTCCCTTGCCTTCAGGGTCGGCAGCTTAACTCTCTCCCTCTGGGCACCAGCAGGCTGAGTTATGCCCTGGCTCCCCTCTGTCGATCTGCAAAGACAGCTCTGGCTCTCTCTTTCTCTGGGTGCCAGTATGCCTGTACAGTGTCAGCAGGGCAATTATGCTTTACAGACAGTAGTGGCTTAGAGCCAAATGATGAGCCTTCCCATGTTATGGCTACATGGCTGTGATAACAGGTGGTATGCCTGCACTCGAAACTCGCTGAATCACTCCAGATGCTTACTTCGGCCTGTCCGTCACCAAAGCACAGCCATGTTCCTTACAGCAATTCAGCTCCACGTAGTGTGCCCTCACTGTATTCCAGCACCTGCAGCCTAAACACCTTTCTGTGCTCTGCTGTTCAACAAGGTGAGGTGTCTTCAGGGGAAGGTGTCATGATGAATGTCCAGTGCTCTGGGCATCTCAGAGTTCAGCCAGGTAAGCATCTGCCCCAGGAGATGGGCTGTGACCAGGATCTTGGTTTTCACTTCTTTTGACAACATTGCCATAAGCTCTATTGAGGACCTAGACTGTCAGTGTTATTTACTGCTGTATCTCCAGTGTCTAGCACGAGGCAGGTGCATAGTAAATATCAATTGAATGAACAGGAATGAATATTCAGTTAAATGCTGTGGAAAAAAGAACACCAGAGAACAATGAGGGACTTTAATCCCAGACACAGCACTTGATATCAGTGCCTCTTAAATTTTGATGTGCATATTAATCTCCTAAGGATCTTGTTAAAGTCCCTCCTGGGCCTCACTTGAGAGTGGCTGTCAGAAAGGCTGAAGGTGGCTTCACCAGAAAGTGGAAGATTGTAGATTGGAACTCAAGTTCAGATCCCAGCCTTGTCTGTAGCCTCCTGAGCTCTGTGGTCCAGTGACTGCACCACACAGAAAGCAAGTGAGCATTTCCCCTTCTCCCTCTGCTGGTGCCCTGGGACATCCCTCCAGTAAAGAGGTTTTCCTGCAGCCTGTACTGTGCGCCCGTTGTGATGAAGGTCTTCCTAAACTCCAGGGAGGTGGGCAAGAGAGTCCCATGGACCTAGGAGGCCAATGATCATTTTGCTATAGGGGTCTTTGCCATCTTCTGGGCTCTTTGAGGTTCAAGGTTCTTGTCTAGCTTAGATATTAATTCTGGTGGTTTGGGACAGACTCACTTATTCTCTTCTGGAATCCTAGCTATAAAAAACTACCAACAACACCTCCATCTCCACCTGCATTTTGCTACTGCTGCTGCCTCGACCACTTCTGCGGCCTCACTGGCACCACCTCCAGCTTGCGTTCAAACAGTGCTTTGGCAGTTTTGATACTGCTGCCACTTCAGCCTATGAAGTAGGTACCATTATCGCCATTTGAAAGAAATAGATGAACCCGAGAAGCTAAGTCCTGTGTCTGAGGTCTCACAGCTGGTGAGTGGCAGGGCTGCAACTCGAATCAGAGTCCTCTGACTTCAGAGAAAATGCTGTCACTCCCTCTCCCAATGTTGACTCTGAGGGGTGCTTCATCCCTCCCACTCTGCCGTCTCATCACCCTATCTGTGGCCTGTACTCTGGTGGGGGCTGGGGGGCAGACTCCTCCTACCCTGGACATGGTTCTGATCTCAGCCAGAGAGGGAACTAAACCTCCCTAGGCACAGCCGTCACCCCTGGCTGGTTTATAGTCATGCTTCTGTGCCAAAGTAGCAACTGAATGGGTCACTTCACTCATACAAACTCATTTCACTGGAATGGATGGGGGTGTGGCCAGTGATGTCACCATCACTTCATAGCTTAAACTTGTAGAGTCAACCTTTGAAAAACATGTATTTGTGTCTTTAAATAAATCAACAACTGCCTCACTCTGGCCCCATTCTGAGCCTGTGATGTGGACAGAAAGATACAAAGTCATAAAGCACTGATAATAAGCACCTTGCATTGTTTTGGCAATGTGCACTTTTAAAGAGCCCATAGTACTTTATTTTATCTTAATCCTCTGAATGCCTCCTTTACGGTAGCCAGGGACACTTTATAGATGGGAAAATTGAAGCTCAGAGAGGTTAAAGGTCACAGGTCTAGGAGCAGCATGTAAACAGTCTGCCTCCAATTCTTTTGATGCCACTGTCCACGCTGGAGTCGTCCCCTGCCTTGGAGACAGTGTTGCTATCCAGCAGAGACTCCACCCGAGCCGTGACAGATTTATTACCAGCAATTTGTCATTGCCTATTTTATTACCAAAAAATGTAACTCTTTAGAAAAACATCTGAAGATTAACCAACAAAAGTGTGCAGAGAGCTGAGCTGGCCTTGGAGGGAGGAGACATTACGCCCAGGAGAGGGGCAGGGATGTTTCCACATGGGAGGGGCGCAGGTACTGGAAACCAGCAGATCAGAGGTCACACCCAGAAAGGGAGGGAGCAGCAGGTAGAGGTGTGCCAACTGGCAGGCCTGGAAGAAGCAGGTCAGGTCCAGAGTCTGGGTTTTAAGAAGCCAGGCTCAGAATTCTCCAGGAAAAATGGTCAGGGACTCATATCTAGCAGCAAACAGAGGCTGGGCAGAAAAAACAGAAGGAGTCTAGGCAAGAGACCAAGAATACCAAGAATGGAGCCTGATACTAAGCCTTGCATACAGCAGAGGCTGTTTTTAGGCTTCCTGTCCAAAACAGAATTGGGTTTAAGTGTTTAAGTTGACCCAAGTCCGTGGAGGAAAGCAAGCCAGTCAGTGGACAGCAGTGAAAGGCCGGGGAAGTTCCTGACAGATGATTTTTGCAGTCTGTGTTTCCCAGGCTGACACTCCACAGGACAAAATGTCTCTGTAGAATGCAGAATGCAGAACAGAGCATCTCTGTAGGATGCTGTGTCAAGAAGGAGCTGTGCTCAATAAAGTTGGGAAATACAGGACCCAGTGAAATTCAACAGGTTCCTTTATTTCAACATTTCTCCGCATCTTTTAGAAATGCAATGTGTGTTTCCGGGGGAAAGCTATTGAAAGCAGAGTTTTCCAAGCTTTTTTGACCTTGGCACACATGTTAACATCTGGAACACCGTTTGGGAAAGTCAGTCCAACTCTTCTTTAGCTGGGCCAGTGGTCACACCTGCAACACTATCTGCTTTCTATACCTGACCCCTGGCCTTTTCCCTTATCATGACTATCCTGGAAGAAGGGGTTGAGAAGGAATTGGGGTAGACACATGAATAAAATAGTACTGTCATTTTAAGATTAGTCCACTCTTTTACCTCTGATTTGGAATTTGGTGTGTTTTCTTCCAATTGTCTTTTTTTTTTTTTTTTTTTTTGAGATGGAATCTCACACTGTTGCCCAGGCTGGAGTGCAGTGATGTGATCTTGGCTCACTGAGACATCTGCCTCTGGGTTCAAGTGATTCTCCTCCCTCAGCTTCCCAAGTAGCTGAGATTACAGGCACCTGCCACCATGCCTGGGTAATTTTTGTATTTTTATTAGAGACCAGGTTTCACCATGTTGCCTAGGTTGGTCTCAAACTCCTAACCTCAAGTGATCCGCCTGCCTCCGCCTCCCAAAGTGCTGGGATTACAGGCATGAGCCACTGAGCCCAGCCTTGTACAAGATTTTCTTGTTTGTTTTGTGTGTCTTCCCTAAAACTGGGTAGATAGGTTTTTTATTGCTGTTCCTACAGGGAAATGGTGCTATATTGATGGACTGATTGATTGATCCCACCTTTATTTCTGGACCAATGTCCAAAACAAACTTAGATGCTTGCTTTGTTCCCTCTAAAGTATTATGGCTATAAACTACCCAACCATGCCCACAAACTACTTTTTGCTTAGCTTTCCAAAGACCAGCTCATTTACGCATGTTTTGTGCCTACAAATCTTAAAGGAAATAGAATTGCAAAATCTCTCACCAGGTGGCTTAGTAGAAGATTTCCTTTGTTCCTTGCTGGGAACAATTACCAGAATCTTATTGACATAAACTAAACACAGGCCCTTTTTGCCCTTTGCCAACTGAGGATCTATTTCTAAGTCCTTTTGTCCAGTGACCACTTGAAAACCACCTAGTAGACCAGAAACCTGTTCAGCTTCCACCCTGGGTCCATTCATGTGACTCACACATAGTAGGCAGTAACAAAGACGAGTGAAAGCCTCGGGATTAGTGCAATGCACTGATGTCTCGTGGACTAGGGCCTTGATCTCGGCATGGTGAGTCCCAGGGCCTTCCCAGATTGGGCAGGCTACCTACCTAGAGCAAAGGCAAGTTGGACTTGAGAAGGTATACTATGTGTAAAGCTAGAGAAAGTGGATCAAGCCACCTGCCTGGAGCAACATGAGTGGGTAGGAGACCAGGAAAGGTGGCAGGAGTTAAGGAGATGAAGGACAGGGCAGAGAGCCAGGGAGACCAAGAGGAAACACTTAGGGATCAAGGCTGAAACCAGATCAGCACCATGAGAGGCAGGTGAGTGAAGAAACCCTGAAGGGTCAGCCTACTTTCCTCCCCAGGGAGACTGTCTTCTTGGACTTTCTGCCAAAACTCTCTCCTTTTTTACCAAAATGATGGCATATTGGGAGGGCCTAGAGTTTCCAGACAAAACATAGACATTTGGTTAAACTTGAATTTCAGATAAGCAACCATCTTTTTAGTATAAGTGTGTCCTGTGCAATATTTGGGACTTACTTATACTAAAAAAATTGTTGTTTACCTGAAAACTGACATTTAACTGGTCATCCTGTCACCCTAAATCTGCCAGCCCTAGGAGGGGCAGAGCTTCCTTATCAAAGAGTATGTTTGTGTGAGAATCTCAGCCTAACAGGAAGTTCCCACCCAATGGCCGGGCACAGTGCCTCATGCCTGTAATCCCGGCACTTTGGGATGCCAAAGCAGGAGGATCACTTGAGGCCAGGAGTTCAAGGCCAGCCTGGCCAATGTGGTGAAACCCTGTCTCTACCAAAAATATAAAAATTAGCCACATATGGTGGTGCACGCCTATAGTCCCAGCTACTCATGAGGCTGAGACACGAGAATCGCTTGAACCTGGGAGGCAGAGGTTGAAGTGAGCTGAGATTGCACCACTGCACTCCAGCCTGAGTGACAGAGTGGGACTTGGGTCTCAAAAAAAAAAAGTTCCCACTCAAGCAGCAAGGTACAGATGTAGACAGAGTGAGACCAGGAGGAAGCAAAAGAGAAGATTGGAGGAGAGCAAGCAGGAGCATTAGGAGATTGGAGAGAAAACAGCAAAGATGGGAAAAGGGAACATCAAGTGAAACTAAAGATGTAGAGCAAAAGCAGAAAACTCCAAATGACGTCAGCCTTACAAGATATCAAGTTACTTGCAGAAGGAAACAGTAAGCCCAGGCTTGGACTCTGGGCAAAGTAAGTGGATGCCTTCTCAAAGAGAAGAGGGAGCCAGAAAAATGAGCAAAGTCAAACAGGACAGCCCAAGATCAAGAGGAGAAGGGTAGGTCCAAATTCAGCACGGATTGGAGAGTAGGTAGACAAGCTCCAGGACAAGCTTGCCTGTCCCCAGTACACTGTTTTCTGGCTGTGTAATCCTGGACAAGCTATTTGACCTTTCAGTTTCTCAGCTGTCAAATGGAGATTTAAAAACAGAGCCTGTTTTATAACGTAATTCTTGCACATGTATCCCTACAGATTTGTCTTACCTTTCTAAAACTTTCACTAAATGGAATCAGAATATGTACTCTTTGATGTTTGGCTTCTTTAACAGTTCTGAGATTCACCCACATTGTGAGTCTTTTTCATCGTGTTTTTTTGTTGCTGAGTAGTATTCCATTGTACAGATATACCTCATTTTATTTTATTCACCTATTGTTAGATATTTTGGTAGTTTCCAGTGCTGGACTATTGGGAACAAAACTGCTATCAACATAGTATATAGTCTTTGTGTTAGATATATGTTTCATTTCTATTAGATACACATCTATGAATAAGATTGCTAAGTCATATGATAAGAATACATTTAACTCTAGGAGAAACTGCCACACTGTTTTACAAGGTGGTTGTGACATTTTGCATGCCCATCAACAGGGTATAAGGTTTCCAGTTCTCCCACAGACCTCCAGTTCTCCAATCCTCTCACCAACACTTGTTAAGTCTTTGTATTTCAAAAGTACAGGATTAACAGTCAGGCTTTAAATTCTAGTTCTGCCACTTGCTAACTCCATGACCATAGATAAGTCATCTGATCTTAGTGATTCCAGTTTCCTCATTTTTTAAATGAGAATAACAATTTTCAGGCAAGGGAATTTTATGCAACAAGTGAAAATGAGAACTGTTCAATTAACATATCTAATTACATCTACATTATATGTATTCAGTACATATTATATGTATTCCATATATATTCAGTTCATCTCCATTCCTTTGTCTGAAGTTCTAATATAAAAGCCTTGGGAGGCCAAGGCGGTGGATCACCTGAGGTCGAGTTCGAAACCAGCCTGGCTAACATGGTGAAACCCCGTTTCTACTAAAAATACAAAAAAATTAGCCGGCATGGTGGGGGTCCCTGTAATTCCAGCTACTCGGGAGGCTGAGGCAGGAGAATCACTTAAACCCAGGAGGCAAACAGTAAGCCAAGATTGCCCCATTGTACTCCAGCCTGGGTGACAAGAGTAAAACTCCGTCTAAAAAAAAAAAAAAAGCCTCATCAAGATGTTTTTGTATAAAAACGACCTGAAATAAAATGCAGGCTGATGCTCATGGGCTCACTAGTGTTGCCCAGCATCAGGTGGAGCCATTAGTTCTTCCTGCACACCTGTCCCCAGGTAGAAAGGAGAGGTACTTAACCTCCAGATCAAGGTTTTTACATTCATCTGGAAGCTGGCCTCCAAGGACTGGAGAATAGGAAACTCATGGGACCTAGAATCACAAGTAAATTTCTTAAACCCTTCTGAGCCACAGCATTTTCACATATAAAATAGTGCTGATGATATCCCATAGGATTATTGTTGAAAAAAAAAATCAACATTTGACAAACTACAAGTGATTGTTTTTACTTCCACTAGAGAGAATAATATGCCCAGGTAGGGACCATCTTAAAACTAATAAAATGGCAAATATATGGTCTTCTGAACTTTTGCAGTCCAGTTGCAGTGATGGGTTTTCATGAACACAGGCAGTTGAGGGGCCTTTATCCCAGCATCTCTGTTGGGCATAGGAGAGAGGAAACAGGCCAGCAGAGGCAAGGCCTGGGAGAGGCAGGAAGGATGTTGACCCCTGGCAATTTTGATTCATTTGGTCAGAGATGAGCCCCAGGAATCCACTTTTGTTAAACCAGGTCAGGTGTGGTGGCTCATGCCTGTAATCCCAGCACTTTGGGAGGCCAAGATGGGCAGATTGCTTGAGCCTAGATATTTAAGGTCAGCCTGGGTAATATGGTGAAACCCTATATCTATTATAAAAAATAAAGTGTCTTAAACAATAAGGAAAAAAATAAAAAATAAAACCAGCTGGGTGCAGTGGCTCACGTCTGTAATCCCAGCACTTTGGGAGGTCAAGGCAGGTGGATCACAAGGTCAGGAGTTCAAGACAAGCCTGGCTAATATGGTGAAACCCCATCTCTACTAAAAATACAAAAATTAGCCAGGCATGGTGGCAGGTGCCTGTAGTCCCAGCTACTCAGGAAGATGAGGCAGGAGAATCTCTTGAACCTGGGAGGTGGAGGTTGCAGTGAGCTGAGATCACGCCACTGGACTCCAGCCTGGGCTACAAGAGCAAGACTTTGTCTCAAAAAAAAATTAATTAAAAAATACAAAAATTAGCAGGATGTAGTGGCGCATGCTTATAATCCCAACCTCTCAGGAGGGAGAATCACTTGAACCTGGGAGGTGGAGGTTGCAGTGAGCCGAGATTGCACCGCTGCACTCCAGCCCAGGCAAAGGAGCAAGACTCCATTTCAAAAAAAAAAAAAAGAAAAGAAAAGAAACTCATATGCAGTATTAATAAGTTTCTCATGTACAGTCGTGGTAATAAACGAATTATGAGGCTGGAAAGGAAGCAGTGGTCCTGGTTGGTAGAAGCTGGAGGAGGAATCAAGGAGAAGGTGCCTGTGTGTATATATGTAGATTTTTGGTAGAGATAGGGTCTCACTATGTTGCTCAGGCTTGTCTTGAGCTCCTGGCCTCAAGCAACCCTCCCACCTTGGCTTCTCTAAATGCTAGGATTACAGGGGTGAGCCACCGCGCCCTGCTGAGAGGTGCTATTTGAAGTTGGGTCTGGTTGACTGAAAACATGTTGTGTTCCAGGGAGCAGAGAATGTGCCCTCCTTGGGTCCTCCAGAGCCATGTCCCCAGTACAGGAGGAATTTAGGAGCAGGTGGGGGCAGGCGACGGCTTGGCCATTATTCCTGGCTTAGGCTCCCACTGGAAGGTTACTTGGCAGGTGCTGGGGAGGAGCAAGGTGAGTGCATCTCCTGAAGGGGCTGCCCTTCCAGCCCAGAAGACCCTGAACTTAATTTTAATGTTCTCAAATTTTAATGTGTGCCTGAATTGTTTCGGAGTCGGGAGGAGGTAGTTAGGTGATAGATAAGGAAAAAATTTAGCTGGAGAGTTTGTTGAAATACAAATTGTTGTCTATATGCAACCCCTGGCCAAAATCCAGATTCTGAAGATCTGGTGTGGGGCTCAGTAATCTGGCTTTTTAACAAGCTTTCCAGGTGATTTGATGCCAGTGGAATTTGGACTGTATATCAGCATATCCTCAGCAGTGCTGTGGGAGATACCTAATCATGCCACATCCCTGCCTGTAAGATACTGTCAAATGCATCTTGGACTAAGTTCAACTCTCTAACATGGCTTTCAAGTTGCTTCACAATTTTCCAGACCCAAGTACTAAGAAGGATAACAGTAGGAGATACCATTTCTCACTAGAGAAATAAAACATCCCAAATTCTGTCTTATGGAAACACTGCACAGTGCTAACTGGAGGCAGGCATCTCCTAGGTTAACAGAAGCCAGTTTCACTCCATTCCTTCTGATCAACTCTGAAAATCTTGACATTCCTGAAACATTTCACCGTTCACTCCCTAGCTCTGTGCCGAGGCAGATGCTGTAATCTGTGGCACAGCTGCTTTCTCTCTCATTGACATTCCAATCTTCTTTCAAAGCTTGGCTCAAAGGTCCCATCACCTCTGCTCTGAAGCCTTCTTACATTTTCCCTTATTCTGTCTCATGCAGGCCCTTGTATGTATCTTTATGAAAGCATTCACTACGTTTGTTGATGTGTTAGTTTCTCTGGCTAGCCCAGAAGTTCTCAAGTATTTGTGGCCACTACCCATGAGAGATGACATCTGCTTTCCCCTCTGCCATGGGACATTCCCCTGGTCATGCCCAGTGCAGCTGGAGTCCAGGGGCCAGCTTTAACTTCAGGCCATCCTCTCTCATTTAGGGAAATGCATTGGGTTGCAAGAGGGTTAAAATGATAGATTGTAGTGATAACTCTACAATCTACTTTGATAAACTGCTCCCTGGACATTTTAGTAGAGAAGGCATCTTCAATCTGGAGTATGTGGAATGATTCATTAGGATGTAAGAAGAAAATATTAAATGTTCTACTTAGATGGATTTTTCAAATCTCAAAATAAGAAGTTAGCCTTCCTAATATTTTATTCATGGACGGAATAAAATTCCACCACTCATGGAATTAGTCCCCTCACTAATGTGTTACCTGTCACATACTGTATGGGCGGTCTCCTGAGAGTTGACAGGGTAGACCCAGCACAGGGGGGTTGAAAGGGGCCCTTTGCTTACTTGTGGCCTTCTAATGTGCTGTCATGATCATCCTCTAAGGTCATGGAGCTAGCAAGTAACAAAACCAGACTTTGAAATCTGCCTGACAACAGGTTGTCGGATAAAGTCCCCAGGTAGTAAGGACTCTTCATAGCTCCATTGTGAGAGAAAAATAATGACAATCTAATTGGATCTGACAAGACACAACATTGAAATGATCAAGAAGTCTATATCAAATATGGACCTCTTCTAGTAATAATAACCCCCACTCTCAGGTGCAGTGGTACATTCCGATATAAGCTAATGAGGCCGTATAGATTAGCAAGACATTTAAAAACTAAGCTTTCAGTCCATAGTGACAAAGTACTACACTTTTTTTTAAAGATGGAGTCCTGCTCTGTCACCCAGGCTAGAGTGCAGTGGTGTGATCTTGGCTCATTGTAACCTCCACCTCCCCGTCCCAGGTTCAAGCCATTCTCCTTCCTCAGTTTCTCCAGTAGCTGAGATTACAGGCACCCACCACCATCCCCATCTATTATTATTATTTTTTTTGTACTTTTAATAGGGATGGGGTTTCACCATGTAGGCCAAGCTAGTCTCAAACTCCTGACCTCAGGTGATCTGCCCACCTTGGCCTCCCAAAGTGCTGCAATTATAGGTATGACCCACTGTGCCCAGCCTTACTACACTCTTTAAAAGCAACATTTGAAATAATTCAACATCTTGAATTATTGTTCTGAATTCTGTTCTGAATTCAACACCTCTCAAAACTTCACTAAATGTGATGATAAATATTTACAGATTTTCCTCTTTTTTTTTTTTTATTTTGGTTTCTTACTAGTGAAGAGCCACATGCCATAAATGACTAAAATAAAACAAGGAAAATCACACAGCAACAAAAAGAATAGGTAATTCTCTGCACACATTGTTGGAAGATGGATTAAAAACAGTGCCAAGTGTTAGAACAAATTTTGAAGCCTTGGGCAACTGGATACAATATAGATTAAAAACAAAACACATCTTAGCCTATTTATTAGATTGTTTCAGTTATGAAATATACATAGTTGCCGTGTGTGTATATGTACCATAGAAAAACGAACCAGTGAAGATATTCTCAACAGAAAATTAATTCTTTGGTAAAAATAAGGTTTTGAAAAAAAAACATGGATGTGTCCTCACTAATAAGTTACTGCTTTCACTAGAATAAAAAGATGACTGGGTAAAAATACATACATAGTACCATAAATGAAATTCCCTCACTGTATCACTTACTGGTGAGTTGTAGCAAATACAAAGGTGCACAATCTGTGATGGTATACCATCAATGTGCTAAGTGTTACCAAAACAGGACCTACAAGTACAGAATTCTTGTTTTGTAATGAGATGGGGAGTCACCATAAACGAATTTTGGCCACATGCTTAAGAGCTGTCAAGCTTGAAGGTGAATTCTGCATTTTAAATTGATAGACAACTGTTCAAACTTGAACTGTTCTGTGGTGACAATTGGTTGTCAGTAATATGTTACCTAACAAATATTTTAGAGAAAATAAAGTGACTTCATAGTAAAAGGAGAGGAAATAATCGCTTTTTGAAAGTAACATGCAGTGTGGGACGTAATGGTAATTTTAAAAATAGGTCCGGGGGAAAGTTGATTTTTGAAAACAAATATTTGGAACTGCTGTGACTGTTATGTGATGCTGTTGGTGAAAATGAGCTCCAACTCTATCACATCTCATATCTATGTGCATTAAAAAAGTCTGGAAGTAGATTGTTTAAACTCTTTAAAAATTTCACAATCAAGAGTATCAGTGGGGTTTGAACTCGTTTGCAAAAAATGTAACAGCTTCTCTTCCAGAGGAAGAATACAAATTAAAAAAAAAAAACCCAAAACATAAAGTATTAAAATAAATTAAATAAAAAGAACATGTCTCAATTAGGTTGCCATCCTCCTCAAAAATGATTGACAAAGGCCGGGCGCAGTGGCTCACGCCTGTAATCTCAACACTTTGGGAGGCCTGGGTAGGTGGATCACCTGAGGTCAGGAGTTCAAGACCAGCCTGGCCAACATGGTGAAACCCCCATCGCTACTAAAACTACAAAGATTAGCCAGATGTGGTGGTGTGTGCCTGTAATCCCAGCTACTCAGGAGGCTGAGGCAGGAGAATCACTTGAACCTGGGAGCTGAGATTGTGCCATTGCACTCCAGCCTGGGCGAAAAGAGCAAAGGCTCCATCTCAAAAAAGAAAAAAGGAAAAAAAAAAAAAAGAGTATACAGGAGGATGTGCATAGGTTATATGCAAAGACTATGCTATTTTATATCAGGGACTTGAGCATCTACAAATTTTGGTACCCAGAGAGGATCACAGAATTAATCCCCATGGATATGGAGGGACAACTGTGTCTAAAACTTATAAATACATCTCTATATTGGTGTGCACATGCTAATATTTTTTGTGGGTACAGGTACATTGTCAAAGTGGTGATCCCTACAGCAGACTGTGAAACCTCGGAGGCAGACCCATGCCTTTCTCATCCAGGTTTTCTCACGGCCTGCATGAGACACATCAGGAGGCTGACTGAAGGAATGGAGGCTTATATGGGAAAAGGTATTTCTGGCATAGGAACAACATAAATATCAATTTTGGATGGGGGAAATACTGAGTAAACAAATGCATTTGGCAAAGCAACAAAAGCAGTCAAAAAATATGAAAACGGAAGAGTCGTTTATGACTAACACTAATAATATCTAAACTTATTGAGTGCTGATTATGAGCCAGGCGGTGCTCTGGGCTCTACACTCAGGACCTCCCCAAAATCTCACACCAGCCTTGTAAGGTACAAGTCAGCCTTAGGATGCCCGGGGGGTTGGTTTCTCAGGTGCCTGTGATGCCTTCTGGAAGGAAGGCTGCCCTGGGGACAATTTGGGAAACTGTGTTCATTTTTTTCCCTAGGGGATTTCAGACCCAAAGAGATCCTGATCACGTGCCCTGCTATGTAAAATGAGTTGCAAAATTAGAACCGGAAAAGAAAGGTCAAAATTGAGCCTCCATATATGATGACATTATCATCGATTCTCTGGTCACAGGAGACATGCTCTGAGTTGTAGTCCCAGCAAGTGGAAAAAACCAAGTCACGCTGCAGGCATCCTGGCCTCTGCCATGGAGCCATCCCACCTTCCTCTCTAGGTGGTTGAGACCTCTTGGCCTCCTCCCTTTTTCTGCCCACAGAGAGAGGACAGTGGTGCTGTGATGGCTTGTCACTCCAGCTTTGGAAGAGCACAGAGAACTAAATGGTTTAGGCAGGGCCAGCTTTGTGGGTGTGTGACCCGTGAGTCACACAGGGCCCGTGTTCAGGACGGCCTCACGCTTGGTTTAATGCTCTGCTGTTGCTGTCTTAAAATTAACCATCTTTCAACAAAGGGCCTTATATTTTACTTTGCAGTAGACCCCACAATTTATTTAACTGGTCTTAGATCTAGGTCAGGGTGGGGTAGTCCTGACGGCGGCTGGCTTGGGGGCCTTGCTCCAGCTCATAGCAGACCTCAGGCCCATTGCCACCTTTGAAATCCATCTAGAAATGAATTTAACCTCAGACCAGACTGAATCATTGTGTTACAAAGTCCCCTGGCCGAAATGGCAGAGAAAGCATCTGCCTCCCAGGGTGATTTGGGGTTTGGGGGGTTAGGAGCCTGCCCTTTCTTGGACATCCTGGATGCTGGATCCTGGATGCTGAGATGTTCAACTTTAGGCCCCACCCAAGATGCCAGCACATGGAGGCTGCACCATCAGCTGCTTTCATTGGCTTTTTGGGACATGAGTGAAGATGGACAACTCAAAATAGAATGTTCACAGTGCTCAAAAGAGCAGTCAGAGACATGCTGTGTGGGTGCTGGGCCCACCCTGGAGTGTGGGGCCCAGGGCTGCAGCCTCAGTCGTTCCATCCAACAGAGGTAACTCCCTGTAGGCAGTAGCATAAGGCCAATACTTTTCTTCCAGGCTTTGGATAAAAATGTCTGGAGAACCAGGGTAGGTGATGTGTGGTGGAGGTGGGGTGGGGGTGGCAGGTCTAATGGACACAGTTCCAGCCCTGGCTTGCACACGGGGAATGAGAATAATCACAGCTTCACTTATCAAGTACCTGCTCCGTGCCAGGCCCTTTCACGCATGTTCTCATTTAATCCACAGACAGCCTTTGGGGGAGGCATGATCCCATTTTATTACAGTTGAAGGAAGAGTGTCATTCCTAATTATTCAGGATTAGAATCCTTTTTCTCACTCCCATTGAATCCCCTACTCCCTGGCCAGTGTGGATTCTTCAATCATTGAGGCTGATTGCATTTCAGATTTTAGTTGATCATAAAAAATAAAATTCAAATGACTAAAACACTGGCATATTTAGGGGATGCCTTAATTTCCTCTCCTCACTTTCTTTTCTGTGTCTACTCCCCCCAGCACTGTTTGAAATGGTTCTGACAGCAGCATACTTCTTGCTGGACAATGTCACCAGGGTCCAATCGCAGTAGACTCTAGGCCTCTCCAAGGGGGCAGAGAGGCCCTTGCTATGTCACAGTGCCCTTTGCCAGAATAGTGGATCGAGCTTAGATGACTTGTTCAGTGTCTTCTGAGCATGGCACGAAGATGGGAGTGGGAGTAGTGGAGCAATTGAGTGTCATGCTTTCACTAAGCCCTGGAAAGCTACAATGCTTTTGTAATAGATACAAAACTGGTTAATGTCCTATAGGGCCATAAAACCATAACCTTGAGGTTATCTTTTTTTACCAGTCAGAAATCCACAAGTCAACATAACTTCATAGTGTTCAGGCTCTGATCAAATAGTAATAAATGGCAAAGTCAAACGCAGGTGCAGTCCAGATAACTAAATATTTCTTGGAATATTATTATTAAACAACATTGACAGGACATACGGTCACTTATTTCTAAGTTTGAGATACATTTTCTTAACGATATAGTCGTCCCTCCCTATCCATGATTTTGCTTTCTGTGATTTGTTACTCAAGGTCAGAAAGTCAACAGTAGCCTAAGCTCATTTACCTCACCTCATCCCATCCCGCAGGCAGGTACCAGCTCACATCAACATCAACACAAGAAGGGCGAGTAGGCCACAGAGACCACATTCCCATAATTTTTATTGTATATTGTAATTGTTCTTTTATTGTTGTTCATCTCACTTTGTTTAATTTACAAATTAAACCTTATCGTAGGCATGTACGTATAGGAAAAAGCATAGTGTATATAGGGTTCAGCACTATCCATGGTTTCAGGTATCCACTGAGCCGGGGGAGGGGGGATCTTAGAATGTATCCCCTAATCGGCCAGCCATGGTGGCTCACATCTGTGATCCTAGCACTTTGGGAGGCTGAGGCTGGTGGATCACCTGAACTCAGGAGTTCAAAACCAGCCTAGGCAACATGTCAAAACTCCGTCTTTACAAAAAACGCAAAAATTAGCCAGGCATGGTGGCGTGCGCCTGTAGTCTCAGCTCCTTGGTAGGCTGAGGCAGGAGGATCACTTGAGCCTGGGAGGTGGGGATATAGTGAGCTGAGATTGTGCCCCTGCACTCCAGCCTGGGCAACAGAGTGAGACCTTATCTCAAAAAAATAAAAGGATGTATCACCCACTAATAAGCAGGGGGCGGGGGGGGCACCGCTGTATTGTACTTTGCTTATCTTACAAGTTTGCGGTGTGAATCAAATGAGAACGTATTAAAATGTTTTGCAAACTGTAAGGTGCCATATATATATATAATTATTATTTCTTTTTCTTTTTTGAGATGGTGTCTTACTCTGTCGCCCAGGCTGGAGTGCAGTGGTGAGATCTTGGCTCACTGCAACCTCCACCTCCTAGGTTCAAGCAATTCTCCTGCCTCAAGCTCCCAAGTAGCTGGGACTACAGGCGCATACCACCACACCCAGCTAATTTTTGTATTTTTAGTAGAGACGGGGTTTCACCATATTGGCCAGGCTGGTCTCGAACTCCTGACCTTGTGATCCACCCACCTTGGCCTCCCAAAGTGCTAGGATTATAGGCGTGATTATTGTGATTATTCTACAAAGTCCCTGAATCATATTGTACTGGAATACTGATACTGAATATCTATTTTTTGACTATTGTTTTTAATCTCATTTAATTACAAAAAGACCGAAAAGACACGAACATGATTCATTTTCTCTGTAAAGATTATAACAGCACCTACTTTAAGGGGCTATTGTGAGAATTAGTAAAAAAAAATACACACTTAACTGCTAAAAACAGTACCTGGTATGCAGTAAACACATAAATGTTGGTTCACTAAGTGCCTAGCCTGTTATTTAAACACATTTACTGAAGTTTATTTTTCTCTAGTAACAATGTATTTCATTTCTGAAGTTTTATCTGGTTCTTAGTTCTTTCACAAATCTGCCTTTATTTAAAAAGAAAAATAACATAGTGTTCTTGCCTCATGTTTTAAATTCCTTTTGTCTTTATGTTTCTAAACATACCTACAATCTTTTTCTCAATGCTGCTGCTGTGTAAAAGGTGCTGGTCTAACCTTGCTAGTTGTTACATTTGATTCTCACAGGGATTCTTTGCTTTTTTCTAATTAAATGATTTATTAGCTGCTAGTACAGGAGTATCCAGTCTTTTGGCTTCTCTGGGCCACATTGGAAGAAGAATTGTCTTGGGTCACACATAAAATACACTAACACTAAAGACACGTGATGAGCTAAAAAAGAAAATCACACACACTCATAAATCTCATAATGTTTTAAGAAAGTTTGCAAATTTGTGTTGGGTAACATTCAAAGCCATCCTGGGCTGCATGCAGGCTGCGGGTTGGACAAGCTTGTGCTATAACTTCGCACATACACTAGCAAAAGAAATCTTAGTCCCGTAGTTAATGTTTTAAATAATGGATTATTGGCTAGGCGCGGTGGCTCACGCCTGTAATCCTAGCAGTTTGGGAGGCCAAGGTGGGTGGATCAACTGAGGTCAGGAGTTTGAGATCAGTCTGGCCAACATGGCAAAACCCGGTATCTACTAAAAATACAAAAATTAGCTGGGTGAGGTGGCACATGCCTGTAATCCAAGCTACTCGGGAGGCTGAGGCAGGAGAATTGCTTGAACCTGGGAGGAGGAGGTTACAGTGAGCTGAGATTGCACCACTGCACTCCAGCCTAGGTGACAGCGAGGGACTCCATCTCAAAAAAAGAAAAAAAAAATCATAGATTATTAACTAGAGATAGTGAGTTTTTCAGACCAATTGGAAGCAGAGGAGCAATGGTGCCGTCTTGACATTCTAGGTCTTTATTTTATACTACATTTATTTGCAGTTTGGCCCAATTCACTGCTGGAACCGGTGGTGGTTTTATTTTTCTGGGTTACCCCCTACTCTGGGCTTATGTAATGAAAGTATAACTCTGGGCCAATTCCTTCTTCTCTGAGTCTTGGTTTCCTTCTCTGTAGAAAGGGAATGGTAACAGGGATGGGTGAAGTTTCATTATTGTGCACCGCGGGGCCCACCACAGCACAAGCACTTTATGTCAACTTTTGTTAGCCTTTTCTTTGTACTAATCTTTTCTCACTAACATATATATTCCCTAGCCGAGCGTAGCCTGATGTTACAGCCATCATAACAACGTAATCGCTGTTAACTCCTCGTCCTTCCCATTACATCCCCTAACCCGTATCTGGCTCATCCATCCTTATTTTTCCTGGCCACCTCCTGGTCTGCCACATTCACTATACTCATCTTTCCTCCTACATGGAGTTTTCCCAGTCTCGACAACTCCATTCCTTTTGGTAACCATTTTCCATCTTTTCAGAGCTCAAAGTTCCATGTCTTTCAGGAAGGCTTGGACCAGGTTTAAGCCACACATATCTTTTCTGAATTCAGAAGCCTCCATGGGGAGTGCCATGTGGACTGTGGCTTCCTTAGGATTTGGTGGCTTTGTTCATGATGTGGCTGTGGGTGCCATCCTAACTAGACCGGACATTTTCCTACAGAAAAACAACATGGCACATACCCAGTGTACGTATGTAATTCTGCCAATTTCAAGTAGGTGTTTCTCACATAGTTTTAATTTTTGGCTTCTTAGCACATACTTGCTGGGAATTTGGTGCCTCGTTTCTGGTTGTGTCCATGTCCCTCCAGACAGGATTTCTTTGTTTCCTTGATGAACCATCTGGGACCATTTGTTGATGTTTCAGTCTGCCTTACTCTGGCAGTGTGAGTTCCAACACCGCACCCCTCCACCACACACACACCTACGTGTGAGGAGCCTGTGGTTATGACTCCATGCTGCTTTGAAGTAGGATCTCCTGGAAGAATAGAAACTTGCAGGAAAGAAAAGGGGTAGGGGATGAAGTGAGCTCCTAGACTCCATGGGTTACCTTCGTCGTTACATTGTCTTAAGCCAGGAGTGTAAGCTGAGATGTGTGACTCCGTCACCACCTTTTCCAGTCTATAGGAAAAAGTACGGGAATGCATGCTCTTCCCATTGTATAGAAACGGACGTTGAAACCCAGAAGAACACGGAACTGGGAGGGTAGGTCCTCTGGGTTCTCAGCGGTGCCAGAAAGAGATAAGACAATGAACGTCCCTGAGAGGAAGGCGGGCAGCCTCCACACATATATTATTACCCCATTTCCTCAAACTCATCGCTGGGTCTCACATCTTCCCCAACTGTCTGGGCCTCATCCCAATTCGTCGCAGAGGAAAAAGGCCATTTTCACGTGTGCAGCATTTTAGAGTTAGAGGTTTACACACAGTTCCTTATTTTTCAGCAGCGCCATCAGATAAGCGAAATGTATATTCTTACTCCAATTTTTACAGACGCGGAGCCTGAGAAACTGAGCTCAGGCTGGCAAAGGTGGCTGCAGAGCACGGCGTGTCAATGGTGTATCCGGGATTCTGACTCAGCCTCTTTGTCATCCCGGACTTTAGGATCAGAGAGAGGTTTAAAATGCAGATGCTGTCTACCTCCCTGGATTCTTTTTTTAGGTGAAATTCACATGATATACAATTAATCATTTTAAATGGAACAGTTCATGGCCTTTAGTGCATTCACAATGTTGCACAACCACCACTTCTATTTTCAAAGCTTTTCATGACCCCCTCCCCGGGCCTTTGTGCGGAATAAAAGAGACCATCTGTGGAAGGCCTCCAGCGCGGGGCCTTGCCCTTAGCAGGGCTCAGGGAACACAGCCTATATTTTCAGACTCTCTCTAGCTTTCTCTCAGAAACCTGGTCATTTAGAAATAGGAATTCTTTCCTAAATTTAGCACCTTGAGAAAATCAAGTTGAGGATATAGGAGGTATATGTGTCCTCATCACTTTATTCCCCCCTTTTCCCAAAATGACATGAGATGATCGTTCTCTTCCAAGAAACTTTCCCCAATGAACCCTTTCTATTCTTTAAAACAATCAGATACATTTACCTACTGATGCCCCAGTAGTTACACATTGTCATATGGCTTCTTGGTTATTGAAGGAATCTGACTTCTCGGCCAGGCGGTGACAGGCACAGCCTAGGAGGCACCACAGGGCTCTGGATTGTCCTGGGTACTGAAGAGTTGCTTCATAGGTATGTGTTGCATTGGACTGAATGGTGGCGGCTGGCCAGCTCCCGAATTTTAGCCATCACTTGATGACCAGTGTTTTTCCTGCCTTTGAAATAGCGGGTTTGGTGACTTGAGGATACGCTTGTTGTGCAGGCAGGCAGTCTGGGCTCTGGGCGGCCGTGGCTTGGGCAGCCATGCTGGAGGCAGGCCACAGAAGGCAGCAGCTCCCACACCTGGGCCGCACAACAGGTGGAAGGTGAGTGCTTCACGGAGGCAAAGCCAAGAATACAACAGCTTTGGACTTTATTTAAACCTATCCATTTCAAGAGCATTGGCCTGGAAGAAGCCCAGGCCCTGAGAAGTCGTGACTGTTCCCTGGGCTTCCTATGGCACCAGGTGTTGAAACATGTCCTGGTGGCCGGGAGTGGCTGGGGCAGAGGGCGGTGAGTGAGGAGAGTGGCTGGGGAGTTTAGGGTGAGGACCCACGCCCCCAGCCTAGAGGGCCACAGTGCGCAGGCGCATGGGAGGATCTTCCCTCCGGCTACCTCTCC
Source organism: Pithecia hirsuta (assembly GCA_963573645.1). NCBI lineage: Eukaryota > Metazoa > Chordata > Mammalia > Primates > Pitheciidae > Pithecia > Pithecia hirsuta. The sequence continues at coordinate 22,630 of CAUYLZ010064417.1, forward strand.
TGCACCTCCAGACCGCTGTCCCGATGACACCGACCACAAGGCCAACTCCTGCTGCCACTGGCACGGCCCAGTAGAGCACCTCAGGGGCTTCTTCAGCCTGGCCTGGGATCAGCCGGCTATTCCGCAGGGTGTAGAGGTAAGGGCTCTCCTGTGGAGGAGGAGATGGGGGTCAGTGGGAAAGGACCTCCGAGAACCATCCATTGCCAAGACTTGCCTAGTCCCCACCCTTGAGATGCTGCGATAACCCTGCACATTTCACAGTGCTTCCCTTTTGTAAAGCTCCCTCATTTACACTGCGCTCTTTAGCAGGATGGGCCTCTAACGAGGTCAACACCCAGCTAGAACCTTCTTTTGGTTTCTCACCAGCTTCTCCTTTGCTGTCAAATCTGATTTTGAAAGATTGGGAACTGATAGGTGACCAGTGGCAGAGAGACCCAGGGAGCCTGTAGAACTCCCACCTCTGTTTCCTCTTGGTCACAACTGTTCCCATTCTCCCATCCTAGGAGTACCCAGAAATCAGGGAAGGTCAGCATGGAAGGACAGCTTATTGTGTAGTAGATGAAATACCCCAAAATGAGAAGGGCTGGGAGGGGAGGCATTTGGGCGGCCTGCATGTGTTCCTGCCTTCCTTCCCGCCTGCTGGCTCTCCAGGATCCTTTCTTTCAGTGAATGTGAATTGACTGCCTGCTGTGTTGAGCCCCCATGCTAGGGGCTGTGATGAGACCTGGGGGTTAAGATGTGATAACTTTTCTTGGGGCCCAGGAGGAAGGTGAGACATGCAGAAACAATCACATCATAAAGGAGACTGGGTCAGTGTCTTGTGAGAGGGACAAACAGAAAAGGAGACCCACACGGGTGAATGTCAGGAGATAAGAATGGTAGGTAAGAAGGTTAAACCGTAGCTTAGTGAAGGCAACCTCTGGGCCTGGAGGGAGGCGGATGTTCTCATAGGCAGATAGAGGATGAACCTCCAGGAGCACGTGGTGAAGGAAAGGCCTGGACACGGGCAGTTGTGGGCTTCCTGGGAGATGGATCCACCGGCCAGGAGTGCAGCATGTGTATAATGGAGGGAGGTGACCCTCCCCTCCGGACTCTGGTCAATGGGAAGTAGGGACCAGGCAAGGATTTCAAGCAGCCTTGATGGGACAAGTTATTTTCAGGAAGTTCTATCTGTGTTAGGCAGCAAGTGTAGGGTGGATGGAGAAGAGGGAGAGGAGAGCTGGGGAGACAAGTCACAGGCTTTGTGGGTGGGCCAGGAGAGGGCAGTGGGTGTGGTGAGGAAGACTATTGCAGGCTCCAGAAACAGACACTGAGTCTTTTTTAGTTTGCCTCTGGATCCCCAGATCCTAGTACACTGCCTGGCATGGGAGAGCTGCTTGATGCACATTCATTCATTTATTCACTCGTGAGACAGAGTCTCGATCTGTCACTTAGTCTAGAGTGCGATGGCATAATCTTGGCTCACTGCAACCTCCACCTCCTGGGTTCAAGTGATTCTCCTGTCTCAGCCTCCCAAGTAGCTGGGACTATAGATGCGTGAAACCATGCCTGGCTATTTTTGTATTTTTAGTAGAGACGGGGTTTCACCATGTTGGCCAGGCTGGTCTCGTACTCCAGACCTCAGGTGATCCACCCACCTCAGCCTCCCAAAGTGCTGGGATTACAGGCATGAGCCACTGCGCCCGGCCTTGATGCACTTTTAAGATAGGATGCATCAGAGCTATCAGAAGTAAAGGGTGACCTGAGACACCCGCCAGAGCTCATCTGCCTCCCTGAGTGACTGTCCTCCCTTCGGCTGGAGCTGTTAATGTCCTCTCCCCACGCTCCATGGCTGCCCACACCCTGAGAATTTTCCATGGCGGTGAGGACAGGTGGGATTTGAGAAGATGGCAGTGAGTGAAGCTGCATTTGAGGGAGGCTCCCCGGGGACTCCTCTGTGCTTCCAGGGGACAGGACAGCCCCCACCCCAGGCATCTGTTCCACCTGGGGCAGGCCGGATGTTTACTCACAGGAGAGGGGCACCTGAGTTTGGCTCGGCTGTGGGTGAAGTTGTTGGAGGTTGTCTTGAGGCCCACTGGCTCCAGCTGGAGAGAGAGAAAGGTCACCTTGATTCTCTCCAAAGCTGGGAGAGACTTTCCTCTCTGAGGGCATATCTCACAGCAGAGCCCCTCCCTCGGGAAGTGGTGGGTAGAAACCAGCAAAGTGGCTGGTTTTTGGCCCACAGCAGGGACCCAGCAGCCTGGGGCTGAGCAGGAGCTGACTTATGACGCACAGAGGGACTAGGCAGAGTCTGTCGGGCAGGACCCTGAGTCTGTGGCCCTGGATTTGCCGGGTACCCTAAGGCCCAGGTGAGACCACTGGTCCTGAGTCCACAGCAAGTCTGTGGAAGGGCTGGGACCATCTCTGGCTTCCCTTGCAAGTGGCTGTGATTGCAAGACACCATGTTTTCAATTTTATAAAATGATGACAATCCTATTTACCAAATTCTCAAAGTGCGTGGGGCTAGTCAACTTCAGGAAACTTTGGAAGCATATTGGTTACCATGACAGCATTACTACACTTGGCTTGTCAGCCTTAGGAAATTAGACTTTCCCACTTGAGCCACTTTGTATGTTTTCCACATATTTGAAAAGATTTGCTTCAGATATCTCTGGGTGTAAATACCTTTGATCCCAGGACCTCTGAGGATGAGCTGCAAGCTGCTGCATCCCCCCACCAGCATCTTTTAGCCAGTAGCCAGGCCCGACATGTGGCCAGCACTGAGAGGAATGGGCCCCTAGCACTGTCACCTATTCAGAGTCTGTCTGGAATGTCTAGCCTCCACTCATTGTGTAATTTGCTTCCCTGCCTGCTCCTGACCACAGGGTATTGCCAGGGAGGGAGGTGAAAGTTCACTATCTGAACTAATGACCATACCTGGCCCCTGGTCTCACTTTCTGTTGTCTGAATGCCTTTTACACCTGTTCTTTAGTAACACAATTGGAGGACGGAGGGCAGTGCTGGTCCTGGAAGAGATGCCAGGGTGACTAGACTGAGCGTGATGGGCAGATGGCTGGTCCTGGCTCTGCTGCTAACGAGCCGTGCAGTGCTGGGCAGGCTACTTCCCTGAGGCTAGGTCCAGGCATGACATCCTGTCCTGACACCTGACCAATGAGAAGATGGCCTGAAAGCATGTGTGATTGGGGTGGCTTCTATGCATAAGGTAGTATTATTTCCACTTGCTTAAGAGCTGAGGAAACTCAAGCCTCTCATAACAGTGACAGAATAAATGCTGAAGGTCAGGGCAGGTGATTCTGATGCTATTCCGGGAACCCAGGAATGAACTCGCACAGAAGATGATTGTGATTCCAAGGGTTTGATGAGTGCATCCATTTCTCCTTTCTACTGGTTCCTTCCCATCAGTACACAACCTGCTCCGACATCTCCCCCTCCTTTGCCTGCCCCCTCTGGATCCCACATTCCCTCCAGTGACCTTGGCTGTTACTTCTCATAGCTTCCTGAAAGAGCTGTCGATAGGTGCCGGCAGCGCTTCCCGATCTCTCATTCTCTCTGCGGCTCACTTGAGGCGGTCTGCAGTCTCCATCGCTGGATGGATGCTCTGGCCAAGGCCACCAAAGATCTCCATATGGGCAGAGCCAAAAGTCTTTATTTATTTATTTTTTTGAGATGGAATCTTGCTCTGTCGCCTAGGCTGGAGTACAATGGTGTGATCTCCGCTTACTGCAACCTCCGCCTCCCGGGCTCAAGTGATTCTCCTGCCTCAACCTCTCAAGCAGCTGAGATTACAAGCGCCCGCCACTACGCTGACTAATTTTTGTATTTTTCATAGAAATGGGGTTTCCCCATGTTGGCCAGGCTGGTCTCGAACTCCTGACGTCATGATCTGCCTGCCTTGGCCTCCCATAACGCTGGGACTACACTTGAGCCACCATGCCTAGCTCAAAGGTGATTTTTTTGGTCTTCATCTTGCTTGGTTTCTCAGGAGCATTCATCAAAGTTGACAGCTGTCTCTCTCTTGAAACACTGACTTCTCTTGGCTCTCTGGACACAGCATTGTTTCTTGTTTCCCTTTCACTTTCACACTCTCTCCTTCTCACCTCTTACTGGAGTCGAAAGCTGGAATGAATGCCCAGGGCTGGTTAATTGGCCTTTACACTGTTTTCCAACTATTCTTTCTCTAGTAGCTCTTAGTTGATCCTGTAGTTGTGGGGTTTGTTTGTTTGTTTGTTTTTGTTTTTGAGATGGAGTCTTGCTCTGTCACCCAGGCTGGAGTGCAATGGTGCGATCTTGGCTTCCTGCAACCTCTGCCTCTGGGTTTAAGCGATTATCCTGCCTCTGCCTGCCTGAGTAGCTGGGATTACAGATGCCCACTGCCATGCTGGCTAGGTTTTGTATTTTTGGTAGAGACGGTTTCACTGTTTTGGCCCGCTATACTAATAACTCCATTTTTTTTTTCCAATCTCCAGCCTTGACTTCCTCTCTGGGCTCCAGACTTCTGTATCCTGATACCCCTGTGTGGATGTCTGGAAGGCAGTTCACAACATGTCCAAAATAGAAGTCTTGATTTTTTTTTCCTCCCAAGCTGATTTTTCTCTACCTGCTCAACCATCCACCCAGTTTCTTAGACCCCAAACCAAAAAGTCACCCTTAGTTCCTCTTCCCCCCATCCATCCACCAGCCCATGACACATCCTAAATCTGACTGCTTCTCTCCTCCTCTGCTATGACCCGAGTCTCAGCCTGCTTCCTCTCTCACCTGTCACCAGCAGTCTCCTAGGGGTCTCTCCTGGTCCACCGTTGCTTTCTTCCAGTCCAGGGGTGCACGGAGCCAGGGGTAAGCTAGAGCATACCACTCTCCTGCTTAGAACCTTGCCCAACTCTTTGACTTTGTTCACTTCCCTCTGGTCACACTGGCCTTTAAGTTCCTCAGACACTTCAAGCTCATTCCTGACTCTGGGCCCACCTGGGTCCTATTTCCTCTGCCTGGCAACCTCTTGACATGCAAATCTCCATCCACTGTCCCTTCTTGAGGGAGGCCTTCCTTACCCCGTCAGCCATTACCCCTTGTCACATCACCCTGCCTGACTTTCTCTGAAGCCACAGATGTGGTCAGAAATGACCTTGTTGATTATCTGTCTTTTCCCTACTATCCTGAATGCTCCATGAGAGCAGGAATCCTCTTCTCTTTTTCACTGCTGAGTCCTCAGCACCAGGAGCAGTACCTAGCACATAGCAGTGCTCAGTAAATACTTGTTGGATGGATGGATGGATGAATTAATTGAAGTCACAAAGGACTGAGTGGAGAAGCTTGGCGGGGGAAGGCTTGGAGCTGGGCACAGGGAATGAAACTGTTTTTCCTAGAACCAACCTTTCCTAAGCCAGGCACTGTGGCTACCAACCATGTAGCAAATGATAGGACTGGGCAGGGTCTAATGGACCTGGGTGGGCCACTGGCCTGTTCTGGAGATTCAGAAGTGGCTTCCTGTAGGAGGTGGCACCTGAGTTGAGTGGTGGGGTGGGCAAGGAGGTGAGAGAGAAGGGCAGTCCAGGAGAAGGAGATGAGCAAGAGTGAACAGAGGTGTGGAACGCCACGGGTGGTGCAGGACGCTGCCGGAGTCGCTGGACTGTGACATTTGAGGCAGAGGCTGGTGGGAGAGGTAGCCAGAGAGGTTAGTCAGGTGAACCAGGCCGACCCCCAGAGGCCTGTGCTATGGGGCCTGGCCTGCCTCCTTCAGAGGTGGGGGGCTCTGGAAGTTTGAAAGCTGGGGAGGAACTTGGTCAGGTTTTCTTTTATACAGATTACTTGATTTCTCTGTGGGGACCAGATCTAAGACAGTGGTTCATATCTGCACATTAAAATAATCTCAGGAGCTTTCACACAGTACTGAATCCAGCTCACACTCCAGATCAATTAAGTCAGAATCTCTGGGGACAAGCCCAGTAAGGCACTGGTATTGTTTTCAAGTAAACTTTTTTAAAAATTTGAGACAGAGTTTCACTCTTGTCACCCAGTCTGGAGTACAATGAGGCGATCTCGGCTCACTGTAACCTCTGCCTCCCAGGTTCAAGCGATTCTCCTGCCTCAGTCTCCCAAGTAGCTGGAATGACAGGCATGCACCACCACGACCAGCTAATTTTGTATTTTTAGTAGAGATGGGGTTTCATCATGTTGGTCAGGCTGGTCTTGAATTCCTGACCTCAGGTGATCCACCTGCCTTGGCCTCCCAAAGTGCTGGGATTACAGGCATGAGCCACTGCACCTGGCCTCAAGGAAACTTTTAATTGAAGCTAACATACACATAGAAACTAGTACAAATCATAAGTGAGCAACAGATAAGTTTTGATAAAATGAACATATCAGCATCCAATCAGGCAATAGACTATTACGAGTACTGAGAAGCTCCTTTCCACCTTCTTCCAGGACGATTCATCCCCCAGCGAGATGCCATGATGCTGACCCCTAACCCCATATGCCAAGCTGCTGGCTTTCGAACTTTATAGATATTATTGTATGCTGTTGAAGTTTGTTCAACTGTCACTTCTTCAGTGAGGCTGCCCTCTTCCCGGCCATTACTCTGTGTCACTTCACCTTGCTTGATGTATTTTTTTAAGCCACAGATGCAGTCAGACCTGTATGGTATTCCTTAGAATGAATGTGCCACAGTTTATTCATCCATCCTACTGTCAGTGGACATTTGGCGAGTTTCTAGTTTGGGGCTATTTATAAATAGTGCTGCTGTGAATATTCTTATGTGTATCTTTTGGTGGACACATGTATTCCTTTCTTTTGGGGCTATACCTAGAAGTGAAATTGTTGGATCACAGGAAATACATGTGTTCGGCATTGTTAAAGATACCAGAGTTTTCCAGAGGGGCTGTAGGCACTAACTGCTTTTAAAAGTCCCTGGATGACCAGGCATGGTGGCTCACACCTGTAATCCCAGCACTTTGGGAGGCTGAGGTGGGTGGATCACCTGAGATCAGGAGTTCAAGACCAGCCTGGCCAACACGGCAAAACCCCGTCCCTAATAAAAATACAAAAATTAGCTGGGCATGCTGGTGGGCAACTGTAATCCCAACTACTTGGGAGGCTGAGGCAAGAGAATCGCTTGAATCTAGGAGATAGACGTTGCCGTGGGCCAAGATCACACTATGGCACTCCAGCCTGGGTAACAGAGTGAGACTCTGCTGCAAAAATAAATAAATAAAATACAAATCCCTGGATGATCGTATTATGCAGTCAGAGCTGAGAATTGCTATTCTAAGGGCTGTAAGTGTGAAGACAGGGATGTCAGTTAGGAGGCTGAAGCTGTCACCCAGCACCTGGGGAGACACGAACACTGGCTGAGAGTAGGATTTCCGCAGGAGAGGGAGCAGGCAGCAGGAGAGGACTCGGCCTCAGCAAAGAGAAACTCTTGATAAGAAGACAAAAGAAGGCAGAGGAAGAGGGAAACATCCTCTGGTGCTGCTGGTGTTTCTGGCTTTGCCTTTGCAAAGGTCTCTGGAGAAGGATGTGACAGGAGGGGGCAGGAGATGAAATAGTTTAAAGTGCTTTTTGTTTCCCTAGTAGGGAACCCTGGGAACATCAGCCAAAGCCTGCAGACACTATGTCATAGGACTCTGATTATGAGACATGAATTCACCACGTATATATGTGCTTATCATGTTGGGAGCAGCGGGGAGGGGGGTGGTGTGGCCAGGTCACCAGGAAAGGACTAGGAAAACCTGGACTCTAATTCCCCTTGTGCCACCAACAGTCTGTGTTATGTTGGGCAAACTGCTTCATGTCTCTATACTTTAGTTACAGAATGTTCTGGCTAGATGACCTCTCAGTCTGTTCCAGCTCTAATGGTCTATGATTTATTTCATGTTACTCTAGGGGTGAAATTCCAGTCAGAAGTAGATCTGAAAAGTTGGTGTGATGCTACAGCTTTGTGTCTAAGATTGGCTTTAGATTAAAAACACTGGACTGTCATTATTTCCCCAAATTATATAGCCTAGGATAAGAAACCCTTGGATGGCTTTAGTTTTGCTGTGTTTTTGTCATTTTGAAGTTTGGGGTGTGGCTGAGATCATGTGGCTGGGGAACTGTAGACAGACAGTCTTGTTTTGTTCCCACAATAGCTCCAGGGCAGTGTTTACCTTCTGTTTTCATATCTAAACTCCTCCCACTTATCTTTATAAAATAAAGGCCTCTTACCTGGGTGAATGGGAAGAGCTGCTGAACTGCTTTGGAAGAGAAGGCCAGAGCTACATAGATTTTTTTGCTTTTTGTTTTTTGAGATAGGGTCTCGCTCTGTTGCCCAGGTTGGAGTGCGGTGGCAACATCTCAACTCACTGCAGCCTCGACCTCCCACGCTCAAGTGATCTTCCTACCTCAGCCCTCTGAAAAGCTGGGACTACAGGCATGCACCGCCACAGCTGGCTGAGTTTTTGATTTTTTTTGTAGAGACAGGGTCTCTCCTGTGTTGCCCAGCTGGCATCTAATTCCTGGGCTCAAGCGATCCACCTGCCTTGGCCTCCTAAAGTGCTGGGATTACAGGCATGAGGCACCGTGCCTGGCCAGAGCTACATTGTTAATTCACACAAAAAGAAACCAATGGACTCTTTTTCATGTTCCAGCCATCACTACGGCTGTCCAGACCCAGGAGATTCCTGGAGGGTCCCAGCTTTACGCAGAACTGGAGTGCCACCCAGGTAGGAAGGCCATACCCTGATGAAAAACCTGGGAAGGAGGAGCCAAGGGCTTAGCTCTCTTTAGCTCTTTTTGGAATCTGTGGATTCCCTTGAGGTCTCAGGGGAAAAGGAACAGGGAATAGGTACCCTTCCTTTGGGAGAATTTTTACAAAGGAGTAAAGTCACATGATTCAGTCACTGAAGGACAACTGGCCTTCAAAACAAAATCCACAAAAGAAACAGGAATTATACCATATAAACTATGATTTAAAAATTGTAGAGGAAACTCAAAAGATATTTTGGTTTGGTTGCAATCCAGAGTCTTGGGCTGAAAGAGTACAACAGAGGTGCTTGGACTGGGCAGATATGTGACGTCCATAGGAGGAAAACCCCAGGACAATGACAGTAGACATAAGCTGAGTCTGTAATTAACTAGACCAAGGATAAAGGCAGTTTACATGCTGTTCTGAAAAGAAGAGGTCGCTAGAGAGGAAGAGGTGGTGTAGCTAAGGAGAAAGTCAGCGTTGCGAGTCAGCCGAGTGAGATGCTGAGCATACTGGGTGAGCTGACAGGGGTGGGAATGTTTGCACAGCGGTGGCTGGCAGAGACACCATGGGCCTGAAACTGTGATAAAAGGAGCTGGAATGTAGCCTGTTTAGTTGTCACAGGACAAAGGAGAGAACACACAGGTTGGGGTGGGGATTGTGTTACCCGCAGAAGTTAGATTAAAAGAAACCATTGGATTGGGAAAGCATTTCATTTGCTCCATGCAAGAGGACCAGTTGTTGGGGGTGACAGGTCAAGTGCTGTACAGACACTGTTCAGCTGTCGGTGGCCAGCCACAGAGGGCAGAGTTGATGCACCAGCCAGGTGTCCCTGAGACCCCTGGACTGTATGTTCATTTCATCAGGTCTTTTCCTCCCATCAGAAAGGACTGGAATACGTACCAGTCTGGGAAAACAGGCTGTGTGGATCTCCACTTTTCGATGTTTAAAGAAATGAATTGGGTGTGAGTTGAGCCCAGAGTGCTTGGAAGGCTGATAGTGCTGACATTTGCCGAGTGCCGACTATTTGTTTTCTGAGACCTGTGTTGTTTTCACTGTTTTATAGATGTTGATACAGATGGCCAGAGAGATCGTTTGCTCAAGGTCACACAGTAAGAGGTGGAAGTTGGTATTTCCATCCAGCCAATCTATCTGATTACAAAGGGATCTCCTCACAGCACCTGGGCATTGCTGAAGGAACAAAAAATAAAGAGTGTGTGTGTGTGTGTGTGTGTAATTTTCAAAGAGCGTTTGGATAATATAGGGTATTTTCTCTTTGGAAATAATCAGGACCAATAAGGTGTGCTGCCATTTTAGGCTTTGGAGAGAAAGGAGCCATGTCTGTAGTAGGTTTGCCACTGTGAGATACACAGTCAATATCCTTGGATTCCCCCTTGACAAGGCCCACCGGGCCCTTGGCTGCTCACCATGTTGTTCCAGAGTGCGATGGCCATCTCAGCATGTCCACGTTCTGAGAAGTGGAAGCAGTCCTCAGAGAAGAAGGTGAGGTCAACGTCCCCTCTCTGTGACCAAAGGCAAGTAGGTTACCATCCTGGGAAAGGGCTCCACTCCCCGAGCCCCGCTCCCAGCAGGTGCCCCGGGCAGGTCTCCTTTCATCCTTTCAATTCTCCTGCCAACTGGCTCAGATACTGATGGAAAAACTCCCAGAATTTGGAATTTTCTTTTTTCTTTTTAAAGATGGAGTCTTGCACTGTTGCTGGAGTGCAGTGGTGCGATCTTGGCTCACTGCAACCTCTGCCTCCCAGGTTCAAGAGATTCTCCTGCCTCAGCCTCCCGAGTAGCTGGGATTACAGGTGCCTGCCACCACACCCAGCTAACTTTTTGTATTTTTAGTAGAGACAGGGTTTCACCATGTTGGCCAGGCTGGTCTTGAACTTCTGACCTCGTGATCCGCCTGCCTCGGCCTCCCAAAGTGCTGGGATTACAGGCGTGAGCCACTGTGCCTGGCCAGAATTTTCTTTTTAAACAGACGTGAATTGGAGCCACCCAGAGTCTCTCCTTTTCATTTCAGCACCCCTATCCTAATAGTTGAAAAGAGTAACATTTTATCCCAATCCAGAAAATATCAGGGAGCTTAGTCACTATTGATTTCCCTTTTTTTCTTTCCAAGTACTTCTGAGTTCCAGTCACAGCCCAGCCCCCACAAAAAGAAGGTAATGCAGAAAAAGCGACCCTCAGGAGCCCTCTTGGAGAGAGACGGTTTTTTAAAAAAATGTCTACTTAGAGAAAGAAATACATCCATTGTCTGTGATAAGGCTCCATACCTGAGCCTCCCTGAAATGCCCACAGCTCACCTCGTTCAGTGGGATGAGTGTGTTTTGGAAGAAAGGCTGTACCACAACCGTGAAGTCCTCACGCTGCGTGTATTGGTGCCAGTAGGAGAACCTGGAGATGCCATTCTGGGGATGGAGAGAGAAGCTGCTCAACCCTCCTGGCAAGGCTGCACAGATAGGGCCAGGTCCTGCTGCCCTGGATTGGCTGTGACAGGAGTCAACTCACCTTAGACGAAAGTGACTTGAAGGGGCTAATCTAGTGGACTGGATGCATGCTTTTATTCTCTACCCACTCATGGGTACCTGCATTCAAGGCCTAATGCTGGTTCTCAGGATCAGAGATGAGTTGAACCCAGTGGCTCCTGGTGGGAGAAGCTCCCTATCTGCATAGCTCCACCTAGTCCCATTCAAAAGCCTCTGCAAGGCTGGGTCTGAGCCACTGACCAGATTGCCTGGGTCAAAGGTCTCCCCTGCTGTCACTGCAGGAATAGGTCAATTAGAACATGGGGCTGCGGGTCAGATGGGGAGCATCTCAACACCAGCTCCCCAAATGCCCGTGAACTTTGTAGGAGGAGAGTCCATGGTTGTTGGATTTCTTAAGCGCCCAAGCATGGAATGTAAAAGGAACAGACTAGATGTACTTATCTTCAAGGAGTTTATCATCCATCTGGGAAAATGAGACAAGATGTGAAAACATGAGAATGCTACAGGGCTTTGAGGGCCCATCAAGCACAGACTGATGTGATACAGGAGATGTCTGCAGGTGAAGCTCGGGCAGGGGAAGCTCCTCAGAGGAGGGAAGCAGACTTGCCTTGTGAATGAGGACAGGTCCGTTTGCGGAAAGGCTCAGGTAGTATTTCCAGGGAGGGAACAACAGAGGCAGAAACATAAGCAGAAGTGGAGGTGGGAGGGGGTAGAGAGAGGGCAAGGAGAATCTGGGGTAGTGGTAAGTAGGGCAGGGCTAACACCTTTCTTTTTTTGAGGTAGGATCTCACTCTGCTGCCTAGACAGCAGTACAATGGCATGATCATAGCTAACTGCAGCCTCCAACTCCTGGGTCCAAGCTGTCCTCCCACCTCAGCCTCCTGAGTAGCTGAGATACCAGGCGTGAACCACTGTGCCAGGCCTAAGCCTTTTGTTTTTAATGAAGGCAGGGGAGGAAGTGAGCAGTAATTATTACATATGGTTCTGGGCGGGGAATGGTCTCACCGCATGGAATCTACTCTGCAAGTCTCTTGCTGCCTCACCTGCTGGGAGGAGGGGATTCTTTCAGCCTCCACTTTGGGGTCTCTCACTCCCTTTTCTGGTCGTGGTGTTCAATTTGCAGGGGTAAGTATTTCAGGGGCTGTGATCTGCTGTCAGGGAGTGGCTTGCTCTCAGCCAAATCCTGCTCAACATTCCATTTCTGAGTCCTTGCTCGGGGAGTACAGGGGCCCCCAGCTGGGCCAGTGAGAGAAGGGCCACAGGGCTTACCTGGAGATTCCAGTTCACTTTCTTCAGTTCTTGCTTCTCCAGGGAGCTTTGAGAGGGTCTGAGGCAAGTGCAGTTGTTCCTGTAAGACAGGGAATCTTGGATTGAGGCTCCCTGGGGCCTGGTGGCTCTGTTCCCCTGGGAGGCTGGCTCTGACACACAGAGCAGCCTGCTACCCCAGGTGCCTGTACTGCCTTACCTGGGGGCAGGGGGGTGACGCACACCTCTGACTCTCAGACCCAGGTCACAGAACCATAACTCAGGAGCCATGAGGTCCAGACGATGCTTGTTCATAGAGAAAGTGGGAGAGCTGGCCCTGGTGCTGGGGCCTCCTTGTGGACAGAGCGCCTATTCCCCTCGCTCCTCGACTCCTTCCCGAGCATGAGGTCCCTGGGACTTCTCCAGAGCAGGACTGGGTGGAGTGTTGGAAGCCAGCCACGATGGCTCTGTCCCTGGGTGTGCAATCGCTGCTCATGTTCCTGGGGCCTCTCAGCTCTTCCTGAAACTGCTTAGGGCTCCAGTGTGGGAAGTCTATGGGAAAGCTGGGGAGGGCCCACCAGCTGGAAGCCACCCTGACAATATGGAACCCTGCAAGAGAGCAGGGTTCCTTACAAGAATGGGAACCAGCTGGTCACCTTTGCAGCAAATCTATTTGAGCTCAGGCGTGGGACTCCTCAGCTCCCTAGAGAATCTCCTCTCTCATAGCAGCAGTCACTCAAACTTTGGGAGCTGTCTGCCCTCAGAGCATGGCAACTTCCCACCAGGGAAGAAAGCGTTCCCACCAGGGTTCCAGAGCTTTAATGACTCCAGCCTGACAGGAGTTCCTGTCTTGCCCATCGGCACCTTGCCTCCAAGCCCAGCTTTAAGGTCAGGTCCCATCAAGGATGGAATAAGAGCTATTTCCTAAGACCCTGCTCTCTGTAGGCCAGGTACCTTCATTGCTTCCTCAAGACCTCACATCTTCCTTGCAGGGAAGGTGTCATCACCCCCGCTTTACAGATGAGGAAGATAGAGGCTCATGGAGGTTATGTGGTTTGTTCAAGGAACCACAGCTCCTAAATGGCAGAGCAGGAGTTGAGGCCGGATGTGGCAGCCTTGAACGCCCATGGCCCCAGGCTGCCTCTCTACAGGGGGCAACTCGCCAAGGTTGAATTTGGCAATCACTGACAATGCCAGCGAGCGTTAAGGACCATTTGGTCTGTCTCCTTTTACAGAAAAGCAAACTAGGGTCTAGAGAAATAAACGAAGCACCTGGCATACAGTAGGCATTCGCAGATGTGGAGGTACTTCCTGCTGTTTTCCAAGCCCCTGAGCCCTGTCTATCCTCTGGCAGGCCTGCCTAGCTCTGCCTAAGCTGGTCTCCTCCTTTGGTACCTGTAAGCCCTCCTCACCCCAGGTGCCCTTGCCTTGGGACAGTGACCCATCCACTTACTGAGCTGCCAGCATGGCACATTTCCCGCCTTGGTCCTGGTGCAGGCTGGCCAGCTCCATGACCTCCACCACATTGACGAAAGCCCTTGGGAGCTGCCGGGAGTGGAGAGATGGCATAGTTAGGCCCCAGGCAGTTGTTGGGGGAGGACACTGGATACTGCTAGGAGGAACCTGAGGATCATCTACAATCCAATTCCCAGCCCCCGATTTCACCAGTGAAGAAACTGAGGCCCAGAGGTGGGAGGTGACTTGTACTATCTCACTGAATCTTCTTGAGTGGCCCCATTTTGTCGACAGAGAAGCTGAGACACAGAGAAGTCACTTGCCCGAAGCCACAGTGCTGGCTGCAAACCTGGGCCAGTTGGTTGAGAGGCAAGTTCATTCCTACTGCACAACCCTGGCTCTGGCCGAGTGAGAACTTCCCCGGCCGAGGAGCTTGGCAGCTCCTCCCTCCCTGCCATCCAGGTGCCCACTCAGGGCGGGTCTCTGCTCAGTGAGCATCTCCCTGAACACAACCTGCCTAGATACATCCCAGGGAGGCAGCTGGTGGGACCCAGGAACGTGCAGCCTCTCTCTTACCTCCGCAGAGAGGATGTCCAGGGCCTGTCGGATATGCTGGAAATACTCCGTGGCCAACTGGGCCTCCTGTAAGGAAAAAAGGAAACTTGCTTTAGCCCCTGGTGCCCTCTCTGAGAGAATGGCAAGAACGCAGGAGGGCTCTGGGGCCTGGGCTTATAACTGAATGGGTACAGAGGGGCTTCAGTGGTCCTGGGAAGCCCAGTCCTTCTTGCTGGTGAGTCTCTGTAAGAAATATCCCTTGTCTCCTCCTAGACGCCGTGAACAATCCCAACCCCTACCCTGCTCTACATAATCTCTGACCCAATGGCAGACTCTGCCAGTGCTGGGCCTAGCTGCTTTTTGGCCTTGGCTCTTGGCAGTCCCATCCATCATCTGACCTCCGTCCTCTCCAGCCACTTGCTGTGCCCTGGGTGACCACACTTTCTTTTTCCTTTGGGCTTTGGTCCATGCTGGCCCCACTGCCTAGAATGTTTTGCTCTCCTGTGTTCCCCTAACTTCTGGGACTTGGTGTAAGGTTCTCTTCCTCTGACTCATCTCCCCCACCCCACCAACTTAGAGGTGTGCCCCTGGCATCCTGGGTGATGCATGCAAGGTACATAGTAGGTGCTCAATAAATCTTTGCAGACTGAATGAATCTCAGGGCTTTGCTTTATAGCAGGGAGACGGTCCTACATTTTTAGATGTGGCTCCAGGTTCCTTAGAAGGTGTCAGAGGCTGATCCCAATGGGGGTGCTGAAGCTCTTATACTCATGGAAGAACGCACGTCTGCAGGAAGTGGGAGCAGAGGCACCCACAAAGCAGCGCCACTCGGGCAAGAGGGGAGAGCTCAGGCAGCCCATTATTTTTTCTGGAGACCAAGAGCTGAGGCCAGGTGAGATACTGTGCACTGAATTCCAGCACACTGATGGGCACAGAAAAAGTGCTGTTCGCTGAGTTTCTGCCCACAGCTACCAGAAGGGGTACTGGGAGTTGGGAAGGAGGGGAAAGGAAGAAGAAGATAGACAGTCCACACTAAAGAGTTAAAATAGAGGAGGGGGGGCCTCATGTCTCTCAGAGTTTCTGCCCTTCCCCCTTTTCTTCTTTTTAAAACAGTCTGAGTTAATCCTGGTGGTGGCATCCCAGTCCTTTCAGCTAAACTACGCTCTCAGGAGTATAAACCTGACTGTTCCCATGAACACACATTCTGGGGCTAGTAGAGGGGAATTCCCTATGCCAGCATCCATGGGCAGCTCTGGGGTCCAGGTATCCCCAGAGTCTAGGACACAGCAATGCTTAAATCCCCACGAGGTTGGGTCACTTCTGCCTCTAGAGGCTGGGAGGTCGGGGAGAGAACTGAGGGGAAGACGTTCCTGTGTGTGGGAGGATACTTCTCATCAAGCCTTTGGTAATTGGTCTCTGTGAGCCACAAGAAGTGATAAATGCCTTCTCCCCACCACCATCTGTGACTGTCAAACATTCGACCACAACCTCTGAGGCTGGGCAGCTGCCTTTTCCTGGCCAAATAAAATACAGAATGTCCCCAACTTAGAACAAGATGTATTCCAAAATAAAAACTTTTGGAAGTTACAACTTCCAGAAGTTTGTGAGTCTGGATCTATTTCCCCATGGAAACAGGAACAGGGTTGGGCTCCCAGGGCCACCACTGAGGTTTGGTTAACTCCTGATAGCCCAGCCAATCCCATCTAGAACATTGTTTTGTCCTTTCTCATGATGAGACAGGGCAGAGATGGGGTGAGGATGGCTAGTCCCCTATCTGGTACCAAAGGTCATATGTACGTGGATAAGAGAGGCCGTGCCTCAGCAGTGCCCACAGCAGGTCCACCCAGACCTGACTCTGGAACTGGGGAACCAATGTAGGCCACTCAGGCAGTAGAAAAGGCTGGGCCTCGCCCGCCATGTGTAAACCAGGGAGGGCCTGGGGCAGCAGGCAAATGTTGCTCCTATGAGCAGGGAGCTTGGGGCAGGGCCAGAAAGGATGGGCAAGGATGGTGCCAGAGGTCAGCAACTTCCTTCTCAGGTCCCCATGGGGTGGGTCGGGGGCTTACCGGATTCTCACAGTAATGACACAAGTCGTTGCCCCCAATGAAGAGTGTGACCAGCTTCCAGTCTTTCTCCAGGTTGATGTCCTGAGGGGACAGAAGATCCTGAGTTTAGGCCTTGGTGGGACGCACATGCCGATATCGCTACTGGGCCTGCCTGCCCTCCATGTGCCTTTTGTCTTCTTTGTATCAAAACAGAAAAGCAGCAAAGTGAGCCAGGCCCAGTGGTTCACACCTGCAATCCCAGCACATTGGGAGGCCAAGGCAGGTGGATCACCTGAGGTCAGGAGTTTGAGACCAGCCTGGCCAACATGGTGAAACTCTGTCTCTACTAAAAATACAAAAATTAACTGGGTGTGATGGTGCACACCTGTAATCCCAGCGCTTTGGGAGGCTGAGGTGGGCGGATCACCTGAGATCAGGAGTTCGAGACCAGTCTGGCCAACATGGTGAAACCCCACCTCTACTAAAAATACAAAAATTAGCCAGGCATGGTGGCAGGTGCCTGTAATCCCAGTTACTTGGGAGGCTGAGACAGGACAATTGCTTGAACCCAGGAGGCGGAGGCTGCAGTGACCCAAGATCATGTCACTGCACTCTGGGCTGGGTGACAGAGTGAGACTTCGTCCCAAAAAGAAGAAAAGCAACAAAGTGGGGCTCTCCAGCCCTCAGTTGGTGCTGGGATAAGGCGCTCCACAGAGAGGATTTGTTTAGGTTGGCGGGGAGGGGGTCTGCTCACACAAGGGAGAAGGGCTATTTTCCCCTTGAAATCTTAAGAAAGTTGTGTCCCTGGAGAAACAGAAGGTGGATGTGTCCCACTTGTCCTTGGCCCATTAAATGCCAAGGGGACTACCATGCCCCCCAAACGAAGGCCTTCCAAGGCTGCAGCTAGAAGCAAAGGCCGGAAGCTGCCCCTGGGAAGAGTTCCTAGGGCTGGGGAAAGGGGACTGGAGGAAGAGCGCAGGGTGGACTGAGAGGTGCGGTGGGGGCTGGGAGGCCTTCTGAGCAGTTGGCTTTCCGCTCGGCCACCTCCATAATAGGAGTCCCCCTGGGAGCTGAATTCCTAGGCATAAACACTGAACAGTTAAAAAAAAAAAAAAAAAAAAAAAAGCTTGTGAAAATTTTCAGAGGGGCAGGGTGGGGGGAGGGAGGGGGAATTGGATTGGAATGAGAACCC
>CAUYLZ010064418.1:0-17310 GCA_963573645.1 Pithecia hirsuta
CCACCACGCCCGGCTAATTTTTTGTACTTTTAGCAGAGACGGGGTTTCACCATGTTGGCCGGGATGGTCTCGATCTCTTGACCTCGTGATCCGCCCGCCTCGGCCTCCCAAAGTGCTGGGATTACAGGCTTGAGCCACCGCATTGAATTTTTTAATAAGAATTTTCTGTAGCTATTTCAAGTCGTGTCAAACAACCTGAAGATATTCACTTACTCTTTTTGGGCCATTAGATGAAATGGAGGGAAAAGTTTTGAAACATATTCCATGTAAGAAATATACTAAGTGCTCCTCAGAAGCCATGGCAGGTGGAAGAGAGTTTTATGATGACTGTATGTAAAATTCATTATGCGGCTAGTGCCTAACAAGGCTGAACTTTCACAGTCTTAAGATGGTACAGATGTTCTTTATGGTTTAATAAAAATTCCTTCTTGAAGTTTACATTATCAAGTTGTAATATTACACTCTTCTGTCTTCTCGACCTTTCTGCAGCTGGTTCACTGTCCTTAAAACTCCTCACTACCCTTATTCTGAATAAGTAGGGATGCTGTGTCATAATCCACAATCAACATAAATAAAACAATTCAGCACAGATGTGACCTGAATATCCATTTAGATTCTGCTAATTAGGCCAAGCAGTGACACAAAGGTTTCAAGGTCAGACAAACCAACAGTGAATTTGCTCTGTGGAAAAGCACAAAGGGGACCATGCTGCACTTTTTATTGTAATTGCTCATTTGCAGAGTTTCAGAGAGTTTGACACTCTAACGACATTCTTTAACTGATGCCAACTGCTTTTACTTCAGGTCAGAATGAAAGTGTAAGAAAAAAAAAAAACTTGGTTGCTACAAAGCTACGGAAATTTAGATTTAGCCTAGTCTAAACCCTCCTAGAGACAAAGCAAAGTGAAAGAGAAAGAGCATAGGCTTTGGATTCAGTCAGGTGTGGCTTGAAATGTGGTGTAGCTCATTATTAGTGATGAACTCTTGCACATTTTATTTATCTTAACTTGGCCTGTGATCCTGATCTTTATGAGGTGGATCAAAAACTTGCATTTGATTCTGACTCCCAAGAAGAAGCAGAATTAGCCCAGGCTGCTATCTCCTACTCCGAACATAGATGGTGGGTGTAAGGCTGATAGCCTCGCCAGGAGCCGGATGGACTCCCTCCGCACCTAATAACACTTATCAGGAGGCCAGATGTCCTACTGGTGCTTGCCTTCTCCATGCAGGCTCCCCACATGGACTACTGCATTCCACTCCTAGCCCCACACTCAGCACTAAATCATACTGTCAGCCCAAAATTCAAAAACCCCGTCAAAAGCCTAACCAATGGCAGCTCGCCAAGTCCGGGTCCAGTCTCTCTCTCTCTAGCCAATACAGGTGCCCATGCTTTGTTTCCTCACTGGTCAATCTGTTACTTGCTCCAGCCCACCTTGGGGGTACCTCTGCTGGGCACCCAATGGCAACTTGCCAAGTCCAGGTCCAGTCTCTCTATGACCAATGCAGTTGCCCATGCTTTGTTTCCCCACTGACCAATCTACTGCCCTCACCCCTTATAAAACCCCACGCCCAGAACGGCCGGGCGCGACTTCTCTGTCCTCTCTCTCTCTCTCTCTCTCCCCCAGGGCCACAGAACCTCGCCCGGGAGCTAAATAAACTGAAATTTAATTTGTCCCGTGCTGGCCTCAGTTTCCTCATTTTAAACTCGGCAATATCCTTACAAGAATAACCTTACACTGATTACTGGTGTTTTTCAACGGTCAGTTTTTGACTTCCCAAAATTCTTGTGCTGAAAGATTTTCATCCCGTGTTTAAAACAAGCAAAACAGAGGATGGCGATGGCAAATGAACCTCATAACCAACAGTTTCCAGGGCTTAAATATATCTGTGACTAAATCGGTTCCACATCCTTGCATTCCTTCCTTCACCTAAAAGTAGGAACTGTAACTTAAATGGCATAACTGCTCACTTTGTTCAATATTACAAATGTAGGGATTTGCAAAGGATGTGTTTTGGATTGAAATAAATTTAGCATTTTTAGTTGCACAAGAAAAAGGGTATCACTTGTCACAGAAAGTAGAAGAGTAGTTTATATATAAAGAGAGTTCATTAACAACCAAATGAATAAAAGACACAAATACACAAAATACATGAACTTGAATGTCTGCAAACAAATTCCTGTGAATCCTTTCTGAGGCTGCAGTGTATGAGAATGGATAACCCTAAGAAAGTAAGCAGCAAAGTACTTAGGCTCTAGGGCCAAGCAGCTTGGAATCAAATCCTACCTCTACCAGTACTGACTATGGGCAGGTTAATTAATTTTGGGGGGCCTTGTAAAAGACATACCCTAGATACAGAGCCAATGATTCATACCCTTGTATATTTCCCTCCTTTGAATGCTTGCTTCTTCCCAATAGAACCTGTGAACTTGCTTCTAACCGACATATGGTAAAAGTCAAGGGATCATGCAGATGTAATTAAAGTTCTAATCAGTTAAGCTAATGAAAATAAGAGAATTTCCTGGTGGCCTCAAAAAGAAGCAAGCCCCCATGAGCTCTACGGATGCAAGAGAATAAATTCTGCTGACAACCATGTGAACTTGGAAGAGGACTACAAGCCTCAGATGGAACTTCAACCCCAACCAACATCTTTTATTTTTGACGGATATGTAATAATTGTACATATTTATAGGGTGCATGTGATATTTGGACACATGCATACAATGCATAATGATCAAATCGTGCTAATTAGGATATCCATCCCCTTAAATATTCCTCATTTCTTTGTGCTGGAAACATTCCTAATCTTCGCTTCTAGATAGCCTTGTGAAACCTCGCAAAAAGCATGTAGGTAGGCCATGCCCAGACTCCTGACCATGTAAATGTGAGACAGAAAATATGTATGATGTTTTAAGTCAGTAAGTTTGCGGTAATCTATTAAGCAGCAACAGAAAACTAGTACAGGCTTCTATTTCCTCATCTGTAGGCTAGAAATAAAAATAGTACATACCTTATGCCGTTGTTATGAAGTTAAAAGAAGTTAACATATGCAATATGCTTAAAATAGAGACCCTAGGTCTATTTCTGAGGCAAGATGCCTCAGAAACTTGCAGAATCTGAGGCAGGACTTATCCCTACGCATCAGTGAAAAATGAATGCTAAATTAAATTATGAAATGTCATTAATAAACGTACTAGCTCAAATGGTATCTTTTGTTAAAGGCCTTGGCTAAAATCATGGAAACTACCACATATTGATCTTGACAATCAAAATTATGAAATTCTCCAATGATTATTGATGGGAGCCACTCCAAAAATGTTTCCCATGTCTCACTCCATTCGTCAAGGCAGAAACAGTTCTGCCTTATTGTACCTTAGCAGTCAAGGTTTCGTATCACTGGAACAGATCAACTGCTAGAGGTGAGCACCAGACTTCTCAAGATTTTCTCTGGGGAATTTAGAACCATTGTCATTCCCATCCAATCTAGACACTACATCAATTGACTACAAGTATACAGCTAGTGTGATCAAAAAATATTAAGATGTTAATTACCCTATCATTCAAATAGCAGGGGGATCTATGAATTAGTAGCATGTACCCCAAAACAACAATAATGGTGCTGATATTAAATTCTGTTCCTATATTGTTTATAACCTTATTATGGTATAAAACTGCAAGAGTTTAATCAGATATCACAGATAGTCAGCAAAAAAAGGGTGAAATAATTAAGAAGTGTATGTGAAATATGGATTAACATCCACTGCCATTGATGTTGAAACTCTAAGTGCATAATATACCTTGAAATTATTATATAAAAATTATTATTAAGATCTAAAGTTTTAAGATAACACAATCAGAACATGTTGAAGGAAAAAAAACCCAAATGTTTCCATTCATCTCAGACTTAACAGAAATTCCATGAAACATAGTGGGAAATGTGGAGATCCTTCTTTGGAGGTTTTCTGCCAAATGGTAAAAGATGTAAAGCCACCTACCACAGAAAAGGTAGTTACCTTTCCTGAAACAGTAATCATAGCTCAAATAATGTCCAGAATGCACTACATTAAACTGAAATGCATGTCTTAGCAAATATTACTCTAAGAAACCTAGCAAATTTGCTGAAAAAACATGTATTAGAGCTAATTATGAATTGTAAGGGGTTTGCCACTGAACAGTTAAATAAATACATGGATTTTGTATATGTTTCAGTTTATAGTACTTGCTAGATTCTTTCAAAACTAAAATAAATGGAGAATTCTGGGCTTTGTAAACTTTCAGGAAACATCTACTGTATAAGATGTATTATATAAGATGTGCTAGATTATCTTTTAAAATAATTTTTAAAACAATAGTTATAAAAATTCCATGCGATAGTATCCACTAGTATATGGCAGCTTTAAATACATTTTAAATAGGTTATGAATTAAGTCACATACACAGAACCACAAATGGCATTCATTTACTACATCCCTCATTTAAAAATTATATCAGCAAAGAAGTTGAAGGCAGAAAAGCGCAAAATGCCAATGGACACCTCAATATGGCTACCATCATTTAAAAGACTTTAGACCGTAACTTCTGGTTATGCAAACTGCAGCTTTCAGTAAAATAATAAATTGTGTACAATTTTAAAAATTCAATTGCAAGCATCATACCAAAAAGCTAGAACTTGAGGTTCAAATGTTCCAGACAAAACGGAAGGGCAGAGAAGTAAAACTAAAAATGTTTTTTGCTTTTTCTCTTTGAGATATTTGCTGATTCATGATCAGAGCAAGACTAGAAGCTAAAAAGACCTGAGGAATGTGCAGGCCTACAGGCTGAGAAGCTAGGCAGAACTATCAGCAGTCTCACTGTGTTAGGGAGACAAAAATTTAATTTCAGAGCTCATCAAGGACATACCCTGGCTCTCAGAAACAACCTTTGAAGGACAACGTCCTGGGAGTAAACTAAAAACAGTCAAGGCCTTTGAAACACTACAGTCCAGTCTAGACTCAGTTCTATCCCTGATTGGATTAAGGTGATTTTCCCCTACTCTAACTGCTTACCATAACCTAAAATTAATTATTTCTATAAACATATTCTTATGGTCATAGAAAATGTGTAGCATTCAGTTAAAAAGTATGGAATGTTCCTAACACAAAGAAATCATAAAGGCTTGAGGCAATGGATACCCCAATTATCCTGATTTGATTATTGTACATTGTATGCCTATATCAAAGCATCACATGTACCCCATAAATTTAGACAACCATTATGTACTCATAAGAATTAAAAATAAAAATTAATAAAATAATACCTTCAGTCTTCAGGACGTTCATTATTGTTACTAATAAAATATTAGTTACTAAAAAAAAATACAAGGCAAAAGAATTACAATGCATACCAAGAAGCATTATTAAGAAAATAAAATAGGATATAGAAACAAACCAACAAGTGATCAGGGCATTAGGTTTATCAGACACACACTTTAAAACAGCTATAATTAATGTCCAAAAAAAGATAAGAGAATTTCAGAGAAAAGTAGACTATATTTTTAAAATCAATTAGAAATTATATCTAAAATTGACAATTCAACAGATAAGTTTATTAGATTGGGCTCACCTGAATAAATGACATTACTGAACAGGAAGAAAGGAAATATGTAAATTAAAGGATAAAAACATGTTAAAATATATAAAACAACATAAGTAATATATGGGAGACATTTAAAAATTCTAAAATACGCATGATTAGTGTGCTCAAATGATAATACAGAGAAGGAGGTGGAATTGAAGAGATGTTTGCCTGGAATCTTCAAAATCAGATGGAGGACGTCAACCCACGTGTTCAAGAAGTTCCATAAACACCAAGCAGACAAAAAAAAAAAAAAAAAAACCCTTAAATCTACACTTAGTCTAGTCACATCATAGCAAAACTGTTAAATACCAAATATAGAAAAATCTTAAAGATCGCCAGAGAAAACAGGCAGCTTCGAAGAAAGAAAATAAGATTGGGCTGGTTTATCGACAAAACGATGCAGTTAAAAGACAATATTTATGGTGCCAAAAACAAAGTGCCAAACTAGAATAATACAGCCCTTGAAAATACCCTTCGGAAACAAAGAGAAAACGAATATGCTGCAGACAAACAAAAATTAAGAAAATTCACCACCAGCAGGCTTTCCTAAAATCATTACTAAAAGGGAATTCCTCAGGCTAAAGGAAAACATTTCTAAACGGAAGCACAAAATGCAAGAAGGAATAAAGGGTGGCAGTGTTGTAGAAAAAACCAGGTTCTCGTCACACGACCAGGAAAGATTAGGTGCGCAGACACACTGAAAGGTGATTAGAGAGAAATGTATTGAGCGAAAAGGGAAAAAAAAAAAACAACCTCTCAGGAAATTGAGGTGGCGTCTGCTAACAGGCCCCGCTCCTCACTGACTGATTCCCAGCTCACCTCACAATGCTGAAAAGAACAGGCTCCTCCCCTGCTTAAGGCACGGATTCCCGACGGCGCCACTCACTTCCCTCAGTGCGCATGTCAGGCTCCAGTCCGCAGTGGGTATGCGCTGACAAGCTCCGGGCAGGTTTCCTCATCTGCACAGAAGCAACTGGTGTAAACACTTGTGGGATGGGTCGGACATTCTCTGGGGATCCTTTCCTTTTTATCTGCTCAGGCATTTGGCTGTCTCAGCAGAAAGTTGTAAATATGTGGATAAATATAAATTAAAGTTGACTACACAAAACAATAGTAGCAACGTGCTACAGAGTTCAAAATGTAATAAAAATATATGATAGCAATAATGTGAGAGGCAGAATGTAGATGAATGGAGTTAAACTATCAGAAGATTTCAGCATGATCAGAGAATTGATGAAAGTAATTTTATTAGACTTAATAAATCAGGGTAAGCATTCAATAACAATAAAATAAGATATGACAGACAAGGTAATAGAAATTAAAATAAAAACATAAAAATATTTTATGACTTCAACAGAAACATTATAGTAAGATAATAGCTATGACAACAGCACGATGAACACACCTGACACATTTGGCATATATAGAATACTATGCATATCAATTGTAGAATTGGCATGCTTTTCACATGCACATGTAACATTTACCAAAATTAGCAATATGCTGGGCTATAAAGCAAATCCAAGCAAATTTTCCAAGAACTGAAATTATCTAGAGAATATGCTCTGCTGAAATCATCCTCATGTGTCTGGCAATGAAACAATGTAATCTTAAATTGTCCCATGAATCAAGAATAAATTGTAATAAAAAAACAAATAATTTTTTAACCTGATAGTAAATATCAGTTATAATAAAATTTGTGGAGTGCAGTTAAAGCCATCCTTAGAAAAAAATTTATAACATTTGATTAACATGTTAGAAAAGAAGAAAGGTTGAAAATTAATTATTTGAAAATTCAATTTGGGAATTTAGATTAAAACTCATCAAATTTACTCTCCCCTGTAATAAAAAGTAAGGCAGTAGGAAGAAAACAATAAATTAGGAATAAAAATTATTGGAATAAAATACAGTTATTCAGTACAGAAAATCAACAATATGAAAGTTGTTTTTATCAAAGTATTAATAAAATGGATAAACTTTTAAGACTGATCAGAAAAAAGAGAGAGAACATAAATCGCCAATAACATAAATACACAAAAGAAGCACCCTCTCTGCTCTTACAAATATTTAAAAGACAAGAGGAAATTATGATAATTTTGTTCTCTGGGGTGTTTTCTCTGACACCAACAGCCTATTCTCTGATTCTCCAGATACTAACTTGGTGTTCAAAAATTCAGTCCAACTCTGACACTATCTACCCAGAGTTAGTACAGACTCCATAAAGTAAGGGGCTCAGTAGGACAAGACTGCTGCTACTTCAGATGCCAGTTTCAAGCCCTGAGCCACCTGTACTTCTGCTCAATCAGCTGTAAATCAAGTGTTTCCACCACCCCTCCTCGGGTTTAATAATTTGCTAGAGCTGCTCACAGAACTCACATATTTATGTTTTCTAACTTACATTTACTGGTTTATTATAAAGGATACAAGGAAGGAAGAGCCAAATGGAGGCAAAGCACAGGGCAAGGTACAGAGCGAGGGGGTCACTCAGAGAGAGCCTCCTTACCCTCTTGGGTGCATGACCTTCCAAGCACTTTGGTGTGTTCACCCACCTGGAAGCTCTCTGAGTCTCCTTGTCAAGAGTTTTTACTGAGCTCAATCTCCAGCTCCCTCCCCTCCACTCTTCCCAGAGGGTAGTGAATGGGCCTGAAAGTTCCAGTTCTCATACTAACTTGGTCTTTCTGCCCTGCGTCACCTCCTTAGCATAGACTCAGATGTGATGGATAAATTGGACTATATTTAAATTGAGAATATTTGTTTATCAAAATATGTGATTAACCAAGTGAAAAAACAAGCCACAAAATATATAATCATATACTTTAAAGCTACAAATTAATGTTATAACGGTAAAATCCCTAGAGAAAAATAGGCAGAACATTTGAGCATGCCCTTCACATTGAGGATCAACAGGATCAATACATATATGAGAAGATGCTTGATTTTATTAATCGTCATTAAAATTAGCATATCAAAATCATAAATGTGATACCATTACACATGCACCAGAGTGGTTAAAAAGAAACTAACTGAAAAAGCCCAAAAGTTGGCCTGAAGGATTGAAGAGTTTACTACACCGCCAATTGGAGTGTAAATTTATATAATCACCTTAGAAAGCTGTTTTGTTGTAGCTACTAAATTGAACACATGCATCCCCAATGACCCAGCTTTCCACTCTTCAGAAGCACTCAACAGAAATGCATACATCTGTCCTCCAAAGGATATGTATAAGAATGTTTATAGCAGCACTGATTGTAATAGCAAAAAAACCCGAAATGTACTGAATTGTGATGATACAATGCCATACTATTCAGCAGTGAGAATGAAGAAATCACAAATATACAACGCAATGTTGAGAAAACCAGATGTGAAATAGTACATACTGTATCATTCTTCTTGTGTTAGTTTCCAAAACAGACAAAATAAATGGATGTACAGTGTTAAAAATCAGAATGGTGGTTATCCCCGGGAAAGGCAATGTCTAGGAGGGGGCCTCTATGGTGCTAGTGATGTTATGCTTCTTAATCTGTTGCATTTTCACTATTTTTATTTTGTAAAAAATCATCAAGTTGATTATTATGGTTTTTACACTTTTCTGAATGTGTGTTAAACTCTAATAATAAGTTAAAATATATATTTATGATTTTTAAAAATATAATTGAGCATATTTCCTTGAGGAAGTGAAGAACATGCCAACATATTTAATATACAAACTTGTAATTACTTCATATTTCATGGCTTGGAAGGCATTTTCATTTGCAACGCTTACTTTTTAAGACATCATATAAAATACAATCCTTTATTTATTTATTTTGCAGTTGGGCTTTATCTTGAGCTATGGCTGTGAAAATGCCAGATCCTCGCTACTAGAATATTCCTTAGGATGTTTGCAAACATCCTTGACTTAGTGGGAGGGATTTGAGGGAAGGGAGAAATACGTCTAAACTAAGTCAGGCAGCAGAAACTGCAGTTCAGCCCATGGGCTGTTTCTCCTCCTGATTGATCTTCTGGATAAGCAAGCCCAATGGGGCATTGTCTTGTGACCAGGGGCTGAAAGCAGCCACCCCTCTGACTGTACAGAGAGCTGAGACACTCAGAGAGCCAGATACTCCGCAGGCACACATAAATGTTAATGGCTAGTGGTTTGGAAAACAATGATAAAGTCTACCTGCCCTGAGGAGCACATTAGACGAACAAATTTCACTGCTCTCAGGCAGCCACTTAGCATTTTTCAAGTAGCAAAGTTAATCTAAAATGCAATTTCAGTTAGATTAATTTTAGATAAAGAGTAGGGCTACATCTTTTCAAAACTCATTTTCTAAGTTACATGATTATCTTCTTATGTGCATTTCTAATCTGTGTTTCTATGTGCATGCTATGTGGTAATTTTGCGCAAGAGTAAAAAGTACAGGAAAAGCACAGACCAAGAGTCAAAAGACAGAGAGGATTTAGTCTCCACGTTGCCACATGCTAGTTAGGTGACATCACGCAATTAATTCATTTGACCTTTCTGGGCCTCAACTATTCATTGGTAATATTGTAGCAGGAGCGGCTGCGGGAAATGAATCTCTCAGACACCGAATACAGGAGGAAGGTTTATTCAGCTGGGAGCAGGGTGGCATAGTTGCCTAACAGCCAAGCTCGTCCAACAAAGGGAGGTTCAGCCTTTATATAGGCTTATACTTTAGATGTTACACGTGGAAGAATCTTAGGTTCATAGTGTTAGGACTCACATGTGAAAAGGTTTTTGGTTTACAGTTTCAGGAATCACATATGAAAGGGTTCCGGTTTACAGTTTTAGGACTCACATGTGAAAAGGTTTTGCTTTGATCTAAGTAAAAATAGTGCCTTCTGGAGAGTTTCCCCAAGGCCTAGCCTGTCACCTATAGGAAGGTAAAACCGGAGCCGCCAGTCGGTCAACCTTTTCTTCTATTGAAATGCAGCATGATAGTCAAAGGGGAAGTTGATCTGAGAAGTCTGGGTCTCCCTCTTCAACATAAAAGGTCTCAACTACACAATTTTTTAAACAATTGTATATAGAGTCATGCATCTCTTAATGACAGTGATATATTCTGAGAAATACAATATTAGGCTATTTCATCATTTTACAAACATTGTAGAGTGTACTTACACAAATTTAAATGGTATTACCTGCTACACACCTAGCCTATTGTTCCTCAGCTACAAGCCTGTACAGCATGTCACTGTACTGAATATTATTGGCATATACTCACTGTCTAAACCTTTTCCACACGAATATTGACCACCATTAAATATGCTTAATATTACATAGCAGGTAAGATCGTTCACTGGACGTGACACATCCTGTTGGAAAATTGTAACACAATGGTAAGTATTTGTATGTCTAAATGTATCTGAACATAGAAAAGGTACGGTGAACATATGGCATTATAATCTCATAGGGCAACTCTCACATATCTGCTCTCACATATCTGAAATGTTATATGGTGCATGAGTGTATTTAAGGTGTACAACCTGATGATTTAGTACACATATACACCATGAAATTAGCACCACAATCAAGATAATTAACATATTCGTCACGCAGTTTTGCTGCTGCTCTTGTTTTTTTGCAGTGAGAACACTTACAGTCTACCTTCTTAGCACATTTTAAGTATACAGTAAAGTAGTGTTTCCTATGTCAACCATACAATTTCTAGGGTTTCTTCTAGTGCTAATATTTTCTGCTAACCAAACCTTCAATCCACCAGCACCTGTATTCATAATGTTATGGTGCCATAACAGTACCAGAAATTGAATGGCTCACAACAGAAGCTTACTGCCTCACAGTGCTGAAGGAAGTCCAAGATCAAGATGTTGGCAGGGTTGCTTCCTTTCGAGGACTGTGAGGGGAAATCTGTTCCAGGGCTCTCTCCTGGCTTCTGCTAATTTGCTAGCAGTCTTTGACATTCTTTGGGGCTTGTAGATGCGTCACCCCAATCTCTGCTTTTATCCTCACGTGGTGTTTCCCTGTGTGTGTTTCCAACTCTGTGTACAAATCTTCCTCTTTTTTCGCTCATGTTGGATTAGGTCCCATCCTCATAGCCTCACCTTAGCTAATTCCATCTTCAAAGACCTTATTTCCAGATAAAGTCACATCCACAGGTACTTGGGTTTGCAATTTTTATGTATTTTGGGGGGTACAAAATTCAACCCATAACAGCCCCCATAGTTATAAGTAAATAGCAATTTTGTTTAGGAAAATTATTCCATACACAATCCACCCCTAGTGTCTTCTCTAAGTCCAATTTAGAGGTTAATGGCTTTGTCTCCCAGAGCCACTGTGCCCACCTGATAGTCACCCTCACTTGCCACCTGGGGTACCTGTTACTATGCTATGCCCATCAACTGCACTTCCCAAATGTCGTAATAATGACTCCCTGTGGCTTCCATGCCTTGGGGGCAGTGTGCGTAAGACCAAGGCTTTCTGCTTCCTCCTGCCCCCTCCACCTGTGGTCACTCCAACCCGTCATCCCATACAAGTGCACACACTGCACCTGTCATACCATAGCTCTCATGAGGGGAAGATGAGACCAGTTCAGTGAACCCAGAGCCATACATGGCTCCTAGTGTGTCATTCAGGGGACCTGCCCATGCCGTTCATGCAGCAGCTTGAACTGTGAAACACTTTAGGCCCAGCACGTTTTCCTCTACCAGGTCATTCTAACATCACTATATAGATTCAGCCAAAGATTTAAGTTCTATCAAGTATTCTTAAGACATGGTTGGTTGGTTGTTTTTTTGTTTGTTCCTAAGAGACCAGGTGAAATGCTAATGCCGTGTCCTCTTCCCACAAAGTCAGTCAGAACATGCTTATGAGTGACAGGATGAGCAGAGGAACAGAAGTTTTCGAAACAAACCAAACAAGGTTTTGTATTACTTCTTTTTTATGTAAAAGTGAATTCTAGTGAAAATTTAAGTTCTCTCTTTCCACCACAATCTTCCAAAAATTAGGATCAGTGGAAAAATTGCTACTATCAGCAAGGATGTGAACCACTACAGACAGCAAGTTGATTCTGAAAGAAAAAAGCCTAATTTTTAATTAGAAAGAAAACTTCAACTGTGCCCAACACTTGTACTCACAAGTCAGACATGAAATGACTTCAGATTAGCATCTGTTTAATTTCATCCAATCTCTAGCAAGTAGCCTGAGATATTACCTGCAAGTACAATTTTATGCATTACGGAACGAGAGAGCCCTAATTTTCCGAAGAACAAAAATGATATATTTTGGCATCATTTCAGTGTCAAAGAGACTTTTGGGAATAACTGGAAAGTTGATGGCATTTTTACATTTTCCAGTTACATTTCTAAAACCTCAGTTGTTTTCTCATAATTATTTCCAGAATCTCAATGGGAAGTTTATTTAAAACATGTGTCCCTGCCTCCTTGATATTTGAAAAAAAAAAAAAACTCAAGGCAGAAAATAGTATGTTATTATAACATTTCAAAGGAAAGATTGGCGTATTTTTGGACCTTAACATGATCCAGTTATCTGGTAACCAAATAAGACCGTCCAAGCAAGGAATTCAGCCAAAATATCCATAATGTGGAGTTTCAGGCAGTCTTCATGAGAGGTTCAGCAGGGTGTATCACAATGTGGGCAGACCATTAGGAATGGGGGGATTCGGCCATCCAGGCTGATGATGGTTCCCATCATGAGAGCACTGGGTATAGGACACGGGACTTGGGCTGCCATCAGAGGCTCCCAGGCTCAGAAGAGGTTCTTATAGGAGAAAGGCAACATTTTGCATTTAGAAAGAAACAAGTAGTAGGGAGATTACCAAAGACAGATGCTTGGCATAGAAAAAAAAAAAAAAGAACAGAGAAACCCAGCTACAAGAAATGAAACACAAAATCAGGGCTGGGCAAGAGGCAAGCCTAATGGCCGCCGAGTCCAGGTGGGGTCAGCATTGATCACAAAGACCAAGGTTATAGCAATAAGCAACTGGGAGTCTACGGCATCAGCGACAGAAAGAAGAGACTCCCAGGCTGCGCTGTAGTGACTGGGGTAGTAACTGATTCAGATGTCCAGGGAAACAAGAAAGGAACTCAAGCCAAGACACAGTCATCTCAGAGCTTGGAAAGCCCTCTGAGCTTTTCTCTTTTTCGTTCCA
The DNA here is from genome assembly GCA_963573645.1 of Pithecia hirsuta. NCBI lineage: Eukaryota > Metazoa > Chordata > Mammalia > Primates > Pitheciidae > Pithecia > Pithecia hirsuta. The sequence goes on from CAUYLZ010064418.1 coordinate 13,747, forward strand.
GTTGCAGTTGCTTCCTTCTTCCTCTTCCTGCCTCATCATGGGTGCTTGTCACCTTCTTTCTATTATTGTCTTTTGTTTTTGCTTTCGTTTTTGAGACAGGGTCTCACTCTGTCACCCAGGCTGGAGTGCAGTGACATGATCTCATCTCACCTCAGCTTCAACCTCCAAGGCTCAAGTCATCCTCCCGCCTCAGACTCCCAAGTAGCTGGGACTATAGGTGTTCACCATTGCACTCAGCTAATTTTTGTTTTTATTTTTAGTAGAGATGAGGTCTTGCTATGTTGCCCAGGCTGAAATACTCCTGAGCTCAAGCCATCCTCCTATATGTTCCTTTCTCTGTCTTGGCTCTATTTTTAAATATTTATTTCTCTATTCTTTCTTTCATTTCTGTTTTTTCACCACCGCCTTCTCCCCTGTCTTCTAGCTCTTCTGCAGTCTCTGTCTGCCTGTCTCTTGCCCTTCCCCATACCATTCATCTCCCTCCCCCAATCCTGGAGTCTCCTGTTACTCTCACATTAAATTACATATTTCTCTTAATTTAATGTAGGTAGCCAATGAAATTTTAAACCTCCAAATTTTAACTTTAAAAGAATATCTTTAGCTGTTTATATTTCTTTCTCTCTTAATAAAAAGATAAATGTGAACAAATTATTGTCCTCTTACATGCACCTGACTTGAATTTCTTTTTTTCCAAGCAGGTCAGTGATCCTTAATAGAAGAGAAAAAAAAAGTTTCTCCCTTCTTATTTTCAAATTTCATAGATCATCATTTGAAAATGCATCACTAACAATGAGATACTTTGTACCTTATTAAATTCTATCATCTCATTGATTTATTATCTCTCTGTTACACCAGAGACAGAGAAGATGAGAATCTAATCTACCGTTATAAATGGTAATGATTATATTCACCTAAGGTACGGTTTTTTTAAACATCACAGTTAAAGGAAATGAGCATCTAGCCCAATAATAGCAGTGGCCATAGAAGCCGTGATAATAAAAACAATCCCCAAACCAATAAAAAGTTCCTGGGATAAATTTTTTCCAAGGCACTGATCAGCAGTTCGTTTTAACACAATAGGAGCTCATTCCCAAACAATGTAGGACAGGTAAAATGTGATTATCGCACATTCTTTGTTCACCCAGATCTCTATGTGTTTTCTGACTTCTAATACTAAAATTGCAATTGAGGTCTATATTCTGCATCATCAGCTCGGCATTAGCAAGCAGGAAAAGAAACGAGGAAGACGACCACAGATTTGAAGAATGTATTGTCTGCCATAAGCATTTGCATCTATGAGGCTGAACGGCTGTCTCAAAGCTGTTATGAGATCACCATCTGTAACTCAAAGGGAAAAACCAGTATCTCAGATTTTTCAAAGGGTAAAGAGAGTACAATTGTATTTATTAGGTGTCTAACGGCTTTGATGAGAGAGGCCCGTCAGATGTTATCAGCATGTGCCAGTTGGCATGCAGATTATGGACATATTGTCCATTTAGGTTGTCAGTCTACAAGTCTCAACCAGTGTTTGCAAACGAGCACAGCAAAAGCCAGTCATTGTTGTCACAGTGTCAGGAATATTGCTCAGGGACCGATGTCCTCATTGTTTAAAATTCATATGGCAATATGCTTTGCAGAAGAAACAGACATTTCAAGAAAAATACATAGACTAGCATTTGATGTGGTTTGTGCATGTGGACCATTCATTATTTTATGTGTCTACCCTGATAATATAAAAATCTTCTCACTGTTTTTGCTTTAGAGTAATTCTTTCTCTGTACTTTCCCTTCTCTGTTTGATAACCTCAATCCTCATTTCTTCCCTGTGGGCCCAGTTCTACAGTTTCTTGGAATTTCTCATATTGCTGATAAAAAGCATTTCATAAAATTCAGCAGACTAACACATTTTAGTATTTGCATGTTATTATATCATACAGGGATATGAAAGAAGACCCCAATAAGTAAAGGCAAACCCAAGTGGTTTGGGAGAGAGAAACTGTATAATAAAAGTGATTGATCCTTCCCAAAAACATACTGCAAGACAATTCCAATGAAAATCACAAAGTTTTCTTCCCCTCTTTGAATTTTTGAAAAAGTTATTCCAAGGTATATTAAGAAGAATAAATAGACAAAATCACTAAGCTTTTTTTAATGGCATTAAGGAATAATTTCTCTACAGCAAATTAAAATGTGTTCTCTAGCTATGACAATTAAAACTAATGTGATGCTTGAGCTGGAATAGACAAACGAGCAATGGAACAGACTATTGAGATGGTAAATTTCACGCTGGCAGAGTCCACATGTGTTTTATTCACGACCGTTTCATTCATACTGATATCTCTGCAGTGCTTGAAACCTAGTAAGCATTTGTGGAATTAATGAACTAGCACAACAAAGGCAACATAAATAGTCTCAGAATACAAATAGACGCACACAACGTATGAGAAAAATACTGCAATCAGCGAATGAAAAACAAATGTGTATTCAAAAAGTTTTGAGAAAATTGTCACTTAGGAAAACAATATGCTGTTTTAATCATCACCTCACAGAATACATGAACAGAATTTGACTTTACAATGAAAGTGTTAAAAAAGAATTCATTTAAAAAAAAAAAAAAAGGAAGGAAAAGTATTTTATTATAAATTTGATATTTGGATTATGGGTAGGAGACTCTAAGAGGAAAGGGAGGAGGACTTTCCATGTTTAAAAGTAATGTCAGATATCACAAAGGAAAAATTATTTCCACTACCAGACTTCAGGGCCTCGGTGTGATCATATGCCTTATCCACAACTTCTAGGGCAGTCATTCACAAGGGAATGGCACCCCCTGGAGGTAACATTGTATCTTTGCCGGACCCCCCACACTGTGACAATAATTTTGGTCTCCTATTGGCAAGATTTTAGAATTTACACATTTCATGATATGAGTCTACACCATGGAAAAAGGTAATATCTTGTCTCACACTCAGTCCGCAGATGGCTTGGATACGTGGTCTCAGGGTGTGGTTCCCAGACCAAAAGCATCAGCACCACTGTATCCACACCAGACCTGTACAGAAACAAAAATCCCAGGGTGAGGACCCACTCCTGTGTTTAACAGCCTCTCTAGGTGATGCTGCTGTGTGCTAAAGTCTAAGAACCACTGGTTTGGATGAAACGAACTACCATCCACATTACAACTAAATCTACAACTTCTTGGTTCAGCTCTACTTTCATTGCCATTGTGAGCAGCATGCCTCATGTTCACACCCAGTGGTCATTTTCTCCTACTCAAAGCCCTTCAGCCAATCAGCTCTTGAAAATTCTGTTTTGATCTGGATGCTCTCACCATGTTGCTTTCCAGGAAATTTTTCACAATTCAATATGTCCAAGATCCAGAATCCATAAATCAAAGATGAGAATGCTGAAAAAACACGCGCTTTGAATGAAGAGAACTTCCAAACAGGCTTCGTGTGAGCAACATGGCTGTTTATTCACTAGGGTGCAGGTGGGCTAAGGCCAAAAAGGGCATTAGCAAAGGGCAGTGGGATAGGAGGTGGTATTATATGTTTGGGTAGTTTTTTGC